>MJUU01043212.1:25215-41939 GCA_002080025.1 Modiolus philippinarum
AGGGAAATAACATAGTTTATTAGAGATAAGTCCTTGTGAGAAAAATCTACACAATTTTTTTTATTTTTTCGAGATAAATGGTGTACCTTTTCGTCCCATTTTCTTAAATTTTCTGGATATTAATATGAATTTGTGCTCGTGTGTCATATTTTGATATACTTGTACATATTTCCATATAATATGTATTTGAAACAAAATATCCCGCAAGTGGTACCAAATAAAATGATTTTGACGACTGAAACGCTTAATTGGTTCTAATGTCTGTTTTACTCTTAAACTATTTTTTTTTCTCGAAAATTTGGCGTCAAATATAAACTCTGAGACAACGATTGTTGCAATGCGAATATTATGCAATTTATAAGGTACAAGGACTTGATCATGAGCCCTCAGTGTACCAAGGCTCCTGCACACATATCATCGGACCTCTAGAAATACAAAAGTACGCAGAAAGAAATTTGAATGATTAGAACTTAGTTTTTCTGTTTTTTTTTAAGATGAAGCTACTTATTTCAGTTTTCCTAAAAGAGGAGAATCAACTAAAATAATTATGGAATCATTGCCATACAAATACATTATTATAGCAGAGGAAGTTTTGCATTCTGCTGCAGTCACTTCAAAAATATTCTAAGTTGTGGAAAATCATTATGTTTTCATTGAAAGAGCTATTCCTAAATATTATCAAGCATAACAAGGAAAAAATAACAGTAAACAAAGGCATGTAAAACTTAAGACGCGTGCATCTGTCACATATCGAGAGCTGAAACCTTTTTCTAAGTAAACAAATTCTGCTAAATAGTAGCTACATATTCGAAGATATACTGTAAACTGGGATATTTATCGCGGCAGTTTTATTTTCACGATTATAGCGCTTGGAATTTGAAGTGCGAAAATAAAACGGCGCGAATATACTTTTATTTATATATATATATATATATATATATCATCTACTTACTTAACCAGATCTGGCAAATTGCCAGGTTATACAAAATGCTCAGTCATGCAAGGTCTAAAATATTAGCAAAACCTCATTTTCTGAGAATTTTTCCGTGTGTAAAGATATAATTTGAATATATGAATCTATAAAACTAATATAAAGAGACAGATCACAAAACAGAATGTCATGAATACACTGAATTTTCATTTTATAGATTTTTTTTTTGATTTTTTTATGTGCCTTGCACGCGGAACCAGCTCGGTATTTTGCAAGTATAATTCTTATGAAAAAGTAATCTCTTGTATAATTATTTGCTAGGTTCCGAAAGACAAGACATGATTAAAACACAGTTTAATTATATCCAATGTCGCTAATTTTGCATAGGCACAATGCTTAAACCATAAAAGGGGATATTAGAAATCAGCCAAATTTCAGAGGAATAAAGCAATGTTTGAAAAAGTTCGCAAATGGTTAAAAACTGCAAATCTTCCGGTGTTGAAAGGTATAAAAAAAATTTAATGATTTTACCAAATTTATTTTTTGTCAAATGAGATGGCCGATTTAACGTCATAATGCATCCCATCCTTTGATAATATTTCTGAAAGAGTCAAGTTTTTAACCCACTTGTGACCATTCATTTTACTAATCTCTTCATTTCAAACTACAATATAAATGAATTTTTGATATTCGTTACTTAAAGTTATTTTTTTTATAATTCCAATGACAGTCTTCAACTGTTTGAAATATAGTTATTTCAATGCCTGTACAAAGTCCAGACCATTGCGGTCGACAATTTTTCCGGTGGTTTCCACCCACCTGATTTGTCTTTTTTCTCACGGACTCTTGACAACTCTGTTCGGTAATTTTGTTATTACCCCCATTTGCTATAAATTATATGACAAGAGCATCTACTTATTTACATGGAATTTTTAATAAAAGGGAAAATTATTAACATAGTCAGCATGATAATTATAATGACATTGTTTTTAGCAATCACTATGCCAAAATAATGACCAGGGCTGAATATACACAGTGCACTGCCCTCCGGGTCGTACACTATGATCTTAAACCTGACCACTATTTTGGCGTAGTCATTGCTAAACACAATGTTGGTAGTTCTATTAAACGGTAAAAGAATTTGGTTTTCATTTTACCACTGCCAGCGAAGTTTTGTGTATATGTTACAGTACAAATTGGAATCCAGTAGATCCGGAATCCTCCTAGTACAAATTGGAATTCTAATTTCTACTGGGACAAATTAGAATTCTGATTTGTGCCGGATTTAATCCAGTATATATTGGAATTCCAGTTTCTACCGGGACAAATTAGAATTCCGATTTGTACTAGATTTAATCCAGTACAAATTGGAATTCCAATTTCTCCTAGGAGAAATGGAGATATCCTGATTTATACTAGTAGGATTCTGAATCCTACTGAATTTCTAGTATGATCCGGAATAATACTGGATATTTTGTTCAGGAGGATTCTGGATATTACTAACATTCAAAGCTGAAAAAAAGTTTTTGAGTTTGTTATAAGAAGTGTGTATTTCCTAGCATTTCAATTTATAAAAATTAATTTATTTAGCCCATTTCTTTTTCTTTTTTCATAAATACTAAAACAATAGAATGACAAATGACATAATTCTAATATATAACTGTTCATTTGTTGTAACAACTGATGGAACTCTGTGACATTTGGTAGAACAGAAAATTTTCGATTTATAACAAGGGTATCGCATAATATTGCATTTGATAGAGTAATTACAAACTGTGGCTGTTATATACTGCCATTTTCCAATGAAAATTTTTTACATGACAATGCGTGAACAGTATCTACTGCATTTGTACCAGGGAAACAATAAAACTTCTCAAATCAACAAGATCAGTATCCGTCTCAGAATAGTATAGTTTCTAAGTATGCCGTCTTTCCGAAAAAAAATGATATTCAAAAGTATTTTTTCTTGTAAAATACCTCCATGTGTTCTCTCATTTTTAAAGTTCAATTATGAAAACTAATGATCAAAAGTTTGAACTGTGCTCAAAGATTTAAGAGTTCAAAGCAAAAAATCTTTATCTTTTATACAATTAGATAATTAATCTTATTCTTTCGAAATTAATATTTTAATTAGATAATAACCAAAACAGTGGAAGGGACATATGTGGAAGGGACATATTACTAATAATGTTTTACTTCTATATCACTGTTTCTCTTGATTTAGGTTAGTTTAGTAGGATCCAGAATCCTACTAGTACAAATTGGGATATCCCAATTTCTCCTAGGAGAAATTAGAATTCCAATTTATACTAGATTAAATCCAGTACAAATCAGAATTCTAATTTGTCCCAGTAGAAATTGGAATTCCAATTTGTACTGGATTAAATCCAGTTCAAATCAGAATTCTAATTTGTCCCAGTAGAAATTAAGAATTCCAATTTGTGCTAGGAGGATTCTGGATCCTACTGGATTCCAATTTGTACTGTGACATATATAAAGGAATCACTCTGTCCGTCGGTCCTTCTGTCTATCGACGCTTTTTATAGATTTAAGGATATTGCTGAAACTTTACACAGGAAAAAGACTATATAGATATGCTTTATGACACCACGAACAGGAGAAATTTTGATTTTGACTTTTCTATGAGGTTATCAGGACAGACTGACTCCTAAACACCACTTGAAAGATTTTTATGAAACTACTCAAAAGTATACTACATGCATATGTGCCTGAAGAAATATGATAATTGCTATTGAAGAGATAATTTTAATCCTCTTTTATTTGTAGGAAAAAATGTTGCAGGGGTAACTTTCTGTGACTTTACTTAAGCCATATCCAGTTTTTATAAATTTTACATATGGGAGGTTATATACAAAACATTATTTAGACAAATGAAGATTTAAAATTATTCAATTTTACACACACTACAATTTCTGAAATTGTCGAACTGAAGCTCGTTTAAGAAAGATGGGAAGGTCTCCTCCATTTTGACTTTGTGGTTACATTTTACATGGTGTCAACCGTTTTTAAAAATGCAAATTTCTTTCAGTGTGAAACATTTACATTTAAATTACAAGTAGGACCATTAATTCCTGTACATTAACCCTCTCTGTGAGAAGCATCTTTTAACTGAAACATATAATTTCTAAATTTTACAAAATTTTGTTAAAAACTAACGAGTATCTCCATCATGCATAGCTCTGTCCTTAGCTAAATTTTGGTTTTTGTATTAAGACCCTTTTGGTTATTTGTTCTCTATCAGATTTACACTTGTTTTGGTTACTAGCCTTCCAAATGTTTTGGTTTGATCTGCACTGATGAGACATAAATTGTCGAAATGCGCATATGCAGAAAATGTATTAACACTAAATTCGGTATTTTGTTATTTGATTATTTAGGTAAAAGTTGGAGTTCGAATAAGAATCGAATGAGTGTATACAATGCATGTATTAAGAAAAAAATATTTAAAAATAAAACGTGGATTTTTAATTTTTTATTTCTGATTTTCTATAGAGAAATACAACGGCTATGGTGCAGTGTGACTTGTGTATTTAGTTCTGTTTGGTTTAGGATTACTTCTGCTTAATATCCGGTTTTATCATTTCCCTTGTGAATGTGTGTACCTTTGTCTTTCAAATGTCTTCTTCGGCTAATAGCTTTCCGTATTCGTTTGTAAGCAAAGAAAATATTGGATTCCATTTCAACAAAATATTTCATAATAACAAAGATACGTGTCTGAAATAAAGGTATTGCCTATCTACTTCAAAATTATTTTGTGAAGCGATAAATTTATACCTTGGATATATTCTGAGTGCTTGCAGAAAAAAAATTCTTAGTAAAGTTTACCGGCACCACTTCATTATTATATTCTAAATCATATCAGGACTCCAGGCTCTTAAAATGTTGTATATTTTAATATTCAAACTTAAGTAAGATCAATCACATTCTATGCGTGATATTATATAATCATCTTCAATAGACAAGAATTTGGAATTGCATCACATAACATTATAAGAGCTGTTCTGTTAGCGACGAACTACTCTTTCTATATGTATTCCTTCTATGTGGGCTGGCCTGTAAATACAAAAAGAAAACTTCACTATAACTCAAGATATGCTTTATTCTAGAGAAACATGGATGCAAATACTATTCCCTCTAAAAGAATAGACTAGCTGTAATGTTTGAGTATTAAACTTGTTACAACAATCAGCAGTTATCAAATACAGATACTTTGTATAACATAACTACAAAATTGATACGTTCAACCTATTTATTTAATTATCTTTGTAAGTAAGTGTGAATTGCAGAGAAGTGGTATTTGTTTTAAAATGATGTTAAAACAAATACTGATTTTAAATCTGTCTGAACATTTATATCAACACAAGCTTTGCTACCAAGACCACAAAAAATAAATGACAATGTTATTGTATACATTATTTTTTGCAATTCTTACTTAAAATGTGTTGACGTGCGAAGAAACGTATCACACTGATATTCCAGGGTTTAAAAAATTCGTAAGAAACAGTGTTAAGAAAAAGTCGGTTTGTCTACCAACGCGTTTAACATCAATACAACCAAAAACGTTTTACAAATATATCTACCGATCACATGACGCAAAAAAAAATTGTTCAGCCAATGAAAAAATCGCTATCATATTCAATGTTAAAGTGCTATTAACTGTCTTTATCGGTAATTTGGGAGAGTTTCCTTTGATCTCTACTACATCATAAATCTTGTATCAATGGCAACAAGTGATACTAGAAATTATCAGCTGTTGGTCATAATTTGGCTTTCGCGAACATGTTGTAGAAGGATCTATTTTTATTTTTTTGGCCAATCGCGCTGTCTTGACTTGGTAAAAGCGAAATTTGCATATACAGCCTTTAATTAAGATTGCTCAAGATAATGCCTGTAATTGGCCGGGTTGCACGGAGTGCAAATCCGGGTTATAGTATGGTGAATGTTGGGCGGGCGGGCGGCGGACGGGGAAAATGGGATACCTATTTTGTGAAATCAACTCCTCCTACAGTTTTCAACCTAGATTTTTGAAACTTCACAGGATGTTTTTTTATATATTGAAGATGTGCACCTGACTTTATGGAAATATTTCGAATTTTTTTTACCACTTTTTCCAGACTTTGGAACTTGGTCATTTTTTTCAAAATGTTTAACATAGGGTACCTATTTTGTGAAATCAACTCCTCCTACAGTTTTCAACCCAGATCTTTGAAACTTCACAGGATGTTTTTTTTTTTATATATTGAAGATGTGCACCTGACTTTATGGAAATATTTCGAAATTTTTTTCCACTTCTTCCGGACTTTTGAACTTAGTCATTTTTTTTCAAAATGTTAAACAAAGGGTACCTATTTTGTGAAATCAACTCCTCCTACAGTTTTCAACCCAGATCTTTGAAACTTCACAGGATGTTTCTTTATATATTGAAGATGTGCACCTGTCTTTATGGAAATATTTCGGAAATTTTTTCCACTTCTTCCGGACTTTGGAACTTAGTCATTTTTTTTTCAAAATGTTAAACATAGGGTACCTATTTTGTGAAATCAACTCCTCCTACAGTTTTCATGCCAGATCTTTGAAACTTCACAGGATGTTTTTTTATATATTGAGGATGTGTACCTGACTTTATGGAAATATTTCGGAAACTTTTTGCACTTTTTCCAGACTTTGGAACTTGGTCATTTTTTTTCAAAATGTTTAACAAAGGGTACCTATTTTGTGAAATCAACTCCTCCTACAGTTTTCAACCCAGATCTTTGAACCTTCACAGGATGTTTCTTTATATATTGAAGATGTGCACCTGACTTTATGGAAATATTTCAAAATTTTTTTTCCACTTCTTCCGGACTTTTGAACTTAGTCATTTTTTTTCAAAATGTTAAACATAGGGTACCTATTTTGTGAAATCAACTTCTCCTACAGTTTTCAACCCAGATCTTTGAAACTTCACAGGATGTTTTTTTATATATTGAATATGTGCACCTGTCTGTATGGAAATATTTCGGAAATTTTTTCCACTTCTGCCGGACTTTGGAACTTAGTCATTTTTTTTCAAAATGTTAAACAAAGGGTACCTATTTTGTGAAATCAACTTCTCCTACAGTTTTCAACCCAGATCTTTGAAACTTCACAGGATGTTTCTTTATATATTGAGGATGTGCACCTGACTTTATAGAAATATTTCGGAAACTTTTTGCACTTTTTCCAGACTTTGGAACTTGGTCATTTTTTTCAAAATGTTTAACATAGGGTACCTATTTTGTGAAATCAACTCCTACAGTTTTCAACCCAGATCTTTGAAACTTCACAGGATGTTTCTTTATATATTGAAGATGTGCACCTGACTTTATGGAAGTATTTCAGAAATTTTTTCCACTTTTTTCCGGACTTTGGAACTTAGTCATTTTTTTTAAATTTTTTTCCTGTTTTCACAGACCCATTAGGGAACCTAAAAAACAACACTTTATAGCTAGAAGCACCAAAACGCAACCCGGCCATTTGATTCTTTGACCTATTTTTTTAATTCATCAGTTAATAAAGGTGTCATTAACTGGGTATTTTCATACAAAATCCTGTTTTATGTCCTCGTACAGGCGTATTTGGTTTCGATCAAGTGTATTGGCCATAGGCTACTCCCAATACGACTGTACTTAGACATTTAAAGGATCAATATGAAAATACTAATTTAAAAACACTTTAATACTGAAGTGGGACATAAATGGAAATTTAACTGTCCTATCGAACTACTGAAGACATAATGTGACATCACGCTTCATACACTATAAAGACTCCTTCTATACGTTTCCAAGAAAAATGGGCTCAGTGGGCGGAAAAGAAGGTTTGATTGCCTGATAGAACCATTTTCATCCCTTTAACAGTAACTTCGGTATTTTGATATTTACAGTAAAATTCAAAATTTGTTGCCCCCGGTTTTTTTTTCATCTTTATTTGTTTCTTCTTATAATTTTTTTTATTGATTAATTTGTTTTGATCATGATAGAGCTGAAGCATTGGTCACTTAATCATATAATGAAAGAATGCATAACATAAAAGTAACAACTCAATATAACATTATTTAATCAACATATTTCTCTGCAATATCAACGGCACAAACTTTCAACTTGTTTTGCCGAAGAAGTCAAATTATCCCAATATCAATGCACGAACCTTCTTATCAACTGGTACGAGCCAATTTAATGCAGTCAACGTGGACGTTTTCGCGTTGTGACAATTTTTACAAACAAAAAATTTGGAAAAAATTTCCCCTGGGCGAAAAGTTTTGTTTTGATGGCATACATTGTGTAATATGTAAAACGCAATGACATAGGCGAATAACAAAAACTTCAGCACGAAAATTACTCCCTCGTGAAATGTTTGTCAACCAAAATCGCGAAAATTACACCCCCTCCGGAAATTTCAACGTTTACAGTACTATAGTACAAGTGTGTATTACAATTAACATACTTACGCAGTGGTTACTGCACAACAAGCTACTGCTATAGCTATAACACAGCCAAGAATTGCAGCCAATCCACCCAAAATGTATGTAACATTCAGCAGCCAGAAAGAGAAATAGTACAACGTAGGATGACAGAAGTTTGGCTGATCAGGATCTGTTGAGAAGTGACCATATGTGCGATAAATCCATACATTTCCTGAATCACAAAATAATTGAAATCATTTGTTATAATGTATCAAATAACATTCCCGAAATATGGCATTCAAAAAATTTATACTAAATTTGGACCTTCCATTCTGTGCACTGATGTTAAGAAGTTATTATTGATCTTTTGATGTTAAGGTCTGGAAGCAACCAAACGGGGTTAGAATACTAAACTTGAAAAGAAAAATTGCCGTCACACCTTAATAATTGAATGCATTTTTCACACTGTATTGCTGTTACTTCTCCTATTCCGAGCTTTTTACCATACAAAAAATCCTTAGTTGAAATATCATTATTCGGGAAATCACCAACTATCGTATAAATTGCCTGAAAATGCAATCATGCACTTACAGTTCGCCAGTTGGCTACTTCGAAAACTTATTTATGAAGAAAAGATAACAGGAAACACTTACCACGGCTGAACATTACAATCACATGCCAGAATCCACCAGGGAACTACACAAGAAAAACAATAAAATGACAAAAGACAGACATAGACAACGATAGAAACTCGGGGGTAGCCGGACTTGGTACCGGCACTAGCAACAGCTAAGTTAAGATAGTTGTTCAAGGAGAACTTTGCTAGCGGTATGACTATTCAAGTTCAGTTCAAATTAGGATATAGTTAGGTAATTTTAAAAATAAAAAATAAAATTACATTCATAGATGGAATAGAAAATATCATATGAAGGCAAATTGATTGTTTAGCACACTTCAGGAAATAATATGATTAATACAAATCGATTTATATGTTCTTTATATGTTATTGTTAGCACTTTACCATTTGAAATGTTTTACATGGCCAAAAGGCAACCTGTAGGAGAAAAAAATACAAAAATACGGAAGCTGCATAATAAACATTAAATTTCGTTATGCTGTACAATTGTTTCAAGGAATTACCTCGTATCAGCAGCATTAAAATGAAATAATATGGAAAGCCATAATCCAAAAGTTGTAAAAAAAGAAGTACTCATACCAGAAATATCGAAATAGGAGGCCAAATCTAGTACCAATGGCATATACCGAATGCAATACACGGAATGAAGCCTCAATATTTTTATGGAGTTAGAATTACGTTTCCATAAAATGCAAGGTACATTTTTCATGCCAGACAAGTCTGACTATTTTTGAGCTAGGGAATAACCTCGATAACCATGTGGTCCATCGGCCGTGACATCGGCGCAATCAGTTTATCTTGTTTGATTCAAAGATGTCCTTGAATTTTGATTCCAGACAGCATTATTCGGGTTTTAATGAAGATGACACTATTTTCATTTGACATATTTCGATATCTGTGATATTGTAGTCTCAAAGTTCTCCCCATTTCAACAACGATGCACGACAAGATACTTGCATTTTTCGAGCTTGTCATAATCAGGCAGGTTCCTTTTTTAGTTTTTAACACCCTGTCTTATAGGTGGTAAATGAGAGGATATGGAGTAAATGCACATGAGACAAAGTCTCTACAAATACATGGTAAAATCAAACAAAGGAACAACGCTTCATCTTGAAGTCAGCATGAGGCCTTCAACAATGAGCTTTGCTTACTCTTTATGGTAGTAAGTTCAAGACGGCCTCTAGCACCGGTTTAATCGGAATTCTTTCCTAATTGTGGAACAACGCTACATCCATGTCTTTTCTGGTCATGGATGCGGGATCTCTGTTTCATAGATCTCTAATTCTTTAGTCTCATCAAGTAAACCTAATCACATAATTTCTGTGTTGTTGTTGTTTTTGTCAGTGAAATACGTTTATATCCACTTAAAAAAAGCTTCCAAATAGAAACTTTAACTTACCACAGATAAACCATGCAAACAGAAAACAGCTGAGGATTGCATCACAGCAGGCTAACCCGAAGTTTCCACCTTCGTCCTCTTCCTTGTCGCGCGATAACCATTTTTGTAACAAACTTCCTATATATTTTACAATGGTAAAACATCCTGTTACAATCAGATATATTGGTATATATCTTTCAGCTTGACAGCAGTGTAGGTAGATGGATCCTGGTAAAAAGATATGTAAAGCTAATTTTGATTGGACATTGACAACCAGATATATTGCTTATTTATTTTCAGCTGGACATGTGTTATATATCGACATACTCTAGGTACAATGAGATGCTATGATATATAACCGTAAATTTATATCGTGTTTTTCAATACTTTGTACTAGTATGTATTTTGTCATTTGAATACATTTTGTTAAAATAAACAATTTTTTGCAGTTAAAGATATCATTTGATGTTATCTGTCAGCTGTCTTTGACTGTTCAATAGTCTTTGAAACGATTGATAGAAAAACTATTGACCGATGACGTCACAATGATGCCCTGTATTTTCGAATTCCGTACAACAATGTCGAATGAAAGGATATGGAGTACGTGCACATGAGCCAAGTCTCTACAAATAATTGGTAAAATCAAACGCTTGTTACGCTGTTTACTGGTTTTTCGAACAAAAGCAAGATTACGTTTCCCCTCGACACCATCCACTTGGCATCAGGAAATAGTTGTGTCCCGAGGGCTTAAACATGTTATTGTCCCAATAGCCAGTACATAATTGTATATTATTTAAGCTTTACATCTTTTATGGTGTGGTTTTAGGTTCCACTTGTGACTTGGTACATGAATATAATTTTTGGAACGTATTCTTTGTCGCATGCACATAAAGTGCACTAGATAGCTAAATACCGCAAATTTACTGTTAATTTCGTTCCTGCATATTGTCATTTCGATAACTTACTTTTTTTTCAGTGCAGATCAAATCAAAACATTCGTAAAACTATCAATCAAAAGATGTATAAAACTGACAGAACAAATCAACAATAGGATCTAAATAATAAACCAAAATCATCTTAGGACAAAACCGTACACAAGGGATTTACTCATTAGTTTAAAACAACATTTCAACCTTTTAGATATTGCAAATTTCATAATATTTTTTTTTTTGGCCAGTTGAGTATCAAACAGTTAGTTAATGCATATAATTGCAATGGAATAGAATATGCTGCCAGGCGTGTTCTATTGGCGTGAGGCAAACGACCGATGGCAATTCAAAACTTGGGGGAATGGTCTAGTTTTATGGTCTAATATATATTAAATACCCGGTATCTGTTCTATTTCATAAATAAATTATTTGTCTCGTTCATACAAATTTCACATCATGGATCATATCAAAACTCGGAAAAATTTTATCCCACACAAATATTAATGAAACACTAATTTATTGGCATGTTGGAATCAAATTTTTGGGGGGCATTAGTTTTTTGACAAATATTTCAAAGCAATTCGTATAGTCAAATTTCCCGGGCAATAGTTTACTGGCTTTCTGCCAGTGATCTATAAGTGAGAACTGTATTTCTACACTGCAGTTGCATTGTAGTGGCATTTTTAGGTACTGTATTTCTTTAATGTGTTGCACTGAATTTGTGAGTAAATGTTATTTACACTGTAGTTTGCAGAATTTGAAAGCGATTAATACTGTATTATCATCTTTACTGTGATGAATTATCGAGTAAATTATTGCATTTCTAGGCCTTACTTTACTGCATTGTGAGGGAGTTAGTAAGAGTTATTATACTTCAGTATATGATATTTTACGAAAGGATATGGAGTACATGAACATGAGACCATAACTAATATATTAACTCCAACTGCAATAATTTTAATAAGCTGTATGGTCATTTCGGAAATGTATTCCTTATCAGCAGCACTAGAACCCAAACAAAGGAAATCCATAATTTCAAAAAGTGTTTAAAATGCATAAAAGCAAACGAAATCCGGATAATCAGTAAGATCAAATACAGCTAAGGACAAGACTACGGTGGAGGGAGTTAATCATTCGGTTTTAGAATTTACATAAATTTAGATAATAGTAATTGAACAAGGTGTACACATGAGATATGAACATAACTACTGAAATGTCTAATATAAAATTGCTATTTTTCACCCTTTCCAATTTTGTAACCGTTTACCGGTCAATATTTTCTCATACTATTGACTAGAAGTATGAATACTTTCCCCGACTTTTTTCTTGCTTTCCTATTGGATAAAAAATCTGATGATTATTCAATAGTTTCTCATACTATTGACTGGAAGTATGAATATTTTTCCCGAACTTTTTTCTTGCTTTCCTATTCGATAAAAAATCTGTTGATTATTCAGAATGCTCTGACATCAATGTTTCCAAGTGACAACTCTAAACTAGCAATGCAAATTACAGTGAATACTATTCACTTTGCAGCAGAATAAAAATTTGTTGGTGAGAAACAACGGCTGTAGAATACCGAAGGAACAAAGGAGTGAAATTCACAAAAATCGAAGTCCAAAGACACGGCCAAAACGAGAACACAGAAAACAATGACGTTAGACACAAAACAATGACGTTAGACACAAAAACAATGACGTTAGACAGATACAAAGCCCAGAAACAGAAGTTAGAACATTCAAAACAAAGGCATTAACAGTGTGAACTCCAGTGAAACTGAGAGAAAAGATGTAATTGATTATGTGTTAATAAGAATACAAAACTCGGAGAAATAAATACTAGAAATGAAGAAATGCTATTCAAAGATGATTTAAAGATTTTTTTTTTTTTTTTTTTTTTTTTTTTTTTTGGTATAATGAAATACTTATAGACTGTTCATTTGTGATTCCCATTGCATAAAAGTTATGTTGATTATTCAAATGCGCTGAAATCATTGTTTATTTGTTATGTCTTTTGTCATACTGTCATACTGTCTCGATTCGAGTTGGATGTGAATTGCCGTGATTTTGGATTTATGATTTTAGAATTCCCCTTTTCCTCGTTTTTGCTTCGGTATTTGTTTGCCGATGAATTCCAAGTGACAACTCTAAACTAGTTATTCAAATTACAGGGAACACTATTCACTTTGCAGCAAATCATATTTTGTTGAAGAAAATAGATGTAATTGTGTAGGTTTGAATAGGAATACAAAATTTAGAAAACAAATACTAGAAATAAGAGAAATGATTCAAAAGTTTTAAATCTTTTGTTTTCGGTATAATAAAACACTCATGGAATGCACATTCGAGAATAGCAAGTTTGTTGTCCCCTTGACCCCTAACTATTAACCTCGGCTACGCCTCGGTCAATAGCCATGGTCTCGGGGACAACAAACTTGCTATTCCCTTATAACCAGTCAATAAGTATAAAATACTTCTAGATTGTATTAAATTGAGTAATTAATTGTGAGTTACTGTATTTCTAGACTATATTGTACTGGATTGTGAGTTGTTTTTATTTCTAGGCTATTATACTGAATTGTGAGTAGGTTATGGTATTTCTGGGTGATTATGAAGTGTACTGGTTTCTTACTGGTATTTCTGGGTGTATTACACTGATTTTTTATTGTGATTAAGTAAACGTATTTCTCGACTATATTGAATTGAAATTGTGGGTAGGTGATGTTCCATGCTATCATATGCTTACCTATAACTATACATGTAATTGGTAATGCTAGTAGGAGTCCACAGATAATCGAACAAGCAACTGTAAGCAGAATACAATGTACATTTTACTCGCTATTCTAATAGTATCTAAAGATTGGCAAAATTGGCTATCTGACAAATTAAATACCACTTCAGCATATTCATTTTAGAATCTATCGAGTAATGACTAACAAATCTGCTTTGAAAACATTTGACAATAGCAAACATAAAATATGACAAAAAATATAATGAGAACATAAGTTTGTGAAAGGTGCTCAGAAACTAAAATCAAGACATGATTAGCGGGACACTCTTGTACAGCATGATATTAAAAAAAAATTATACTGTACAGGGCAAAGTTTTTTTCCATTTCTGTTAAGAAGTACTTTAACACAAGTGCATTTGAAGAAAATTTTACCAAATCAAATCAGGAATAAGATTTTAAAACGTGGAAAAATAATATAGTTCAAAGTGGGATTCGAACCAAGGTGCTTCGTTTACTAGACTTCTGTCTTATCTACTAGAACACGAACTCGTTGGAGTTACCGTGTTAAAAAATCGTATATAAAGAATCGTTATGGGGCACATTAAGGATATATATTATTATTATAGTATGAAATATTTATTTCATGATATTTAGGCATGGAAATATTTTTTAAGAATGATATATCGATTTTCTTCCGGCGGTCGGGGTGATCTTTTACAACCACAATTCGCCCTTGTGTGATAACTATTACGTTTTTTCACTCCGTTAAATTTCAAAATTTTTGGACACGTGTTAATTGAATTTTGAAGTGTAATATATGGGTGAATACCATTTGGCATTCTTTTAGGTTGATGTGTTGAGAATTTCGTCTTTATTTAAGTTGATTCCTGATAGAAACCTCAGAAAGAATGCTGAGGAGATAAAAATTCGATCTTGTTTGAACTTTTATTCTGGAGAAACGCTACAAAGAGCGGACATAAAAATTAGCACATGGATTAATAAGAATATTTGCAATTCGTATACAAATTTTGGTCAAAATCTGAAAATAGCCTTTTTGGGGATCCACTTTGAAAGACAGACACCAAAATTGATCTTTTATGCCGACTTGTGCATTGTATGTGCATCTATACGGTCACCTGCGGCAATCTAAGCTGTTTTCATATAAATTCAAAATACAGGAATGAAAAATACTTGTATTTTTTTCATTGGAAATTACTTTTATCATCATGCATCTATGGTTAACATTTCCACCTCATTTAAACGAGAGCTCAATTTTCAACCACTTTCCCGCCTGAATGATCAAAAACATTGTGAGTTATTAACAAAGATTTCAGTCATCAACGAAAACTGTTGCAACCTTCCAAATATTATTTGGAAAGGCTAAGCCTTATATATCGGTTACCAACATAATTGTAAAACAGCAATTTCAAACCTTTTTATCATTTCACATTTTTGTAAGAGTTGCATCCTTTTTGGGGAATGAATTATATGAGGTCATTTAAATACGCATAGATAATACAATATTGTTTCAAAATAGTCAAATAATTTTGAATTTGAAATATTGGAAATTCATACATTACTATATTTTGAGACGAAAAGTGTCAAATATATCACTCGAAAATTTATAAATAACAAAATACCGAAGTTACTGTTAATTTATTTTCTGCATATGCGCATTTCGACAACTTATGTCTCATCAGTGCAGATAAAACCAAAACATTTGGAAGTCCATAACCCGAAAAACATGTAAAAGCTGATAGGGAACAAAGAACCAAAAGGGGTCTATATAGAAAAGCCAAAATTCAGCTAAGGACAGAGCTATGCATGAGGGAGATATTCCTTAGTTTTATACACAATTTTGTAAAATTTAGATATTGCATATTTCAATAAAATCGGTTTTCGGGTCAGCACCGATTTTTTGCGAGCAAATAATGTCCGTATGATGAATCCGAAACTTTTTTTTTTGGCGGATAAATGAAATAGGTACAGAATAAAAATACAAAGTAAATAAAAAAAGTATTATTTTTCACCGTTCAAGTTTTTGAATACAACCTACTGTATTGATATTAAAAAATAGAAGTGACAACAAAAGTCCGAATCAGTTAGAGGGAAAAACCAATACAATTTCTAAATTTTTGTAAATTTTGTTGAAAACTAAGGAGTATCTCCCTCATGTAAAGCTCTGTCCTTGGCTGATTTTGGCTTTACATTTAGATCATTTTGGTTATTTGTTCTCAATCAGTTTTTACATATCTTTGAGTTGTGGTCTTCCAAACGTTTAGATATTATCTGCATTGAAGAGACATAAGTTGTCGAAATGCGCATATGCAGAAATTAAATTCACAGTCACTTCGGTATTTAGTTATTTGTTACCACTGGGTCGATGCCACTGCTGGTGGACTGTTAGTCCCCGAGGGTATCCACCAGTCCAGTAGTCAGTACTTCGGTTCTGACCCGAAAGCCGATTCTATTTGGAACTCTACAATATCTAAATTTTCGTATTTTGTTGAAAACTAAGGAGTATCTCCCTCATGCAAGGCTCTGTCCTTGGCTGATTTTGGTTTTACATTTAGATCATATTGGTGATTTGTTCTCTATCAGTTTTTACATATCTTTGAGTTATGGTCTTCCAAACGTTTAGATTTTATCTGCACTGAAGAGACATAAGTTGTCGAAAT
>MJUU01043212.1:47573-60485 GCA_002080025.1 Modiolus philippinarum
TGACGACCAACCAGACAGAATGGAGTGATGCGGCGGAAGAATTACCTGAGCGGAGTGATATGAGAGAAAACGCACGAGATTTGAAGTACCGTAGTCTAGAAGCAACCGAGTTGCCATGTTGTAGTCGAGACACCTCTCTAGCGTAACCTGCGTGCCTGAGCCCACAGCAGCACTTTAGGTAAGATTAGGGTTAACATGCTATAAATGGCGCTGCGACCAAACGCCTAGAAAAGTGCTGGCTGCAACGAGATGAGAAGGGAGGAAATAGTTCGCCCTGAAAACCGCATGGTCGGCCATGTGAAATAATGTGTACTTGAATTTAAAAATAACTGACCCAATATAAAATGTGTACGCTTGAAGTGAAAATATCCCCTAGTATGAAGTAAATTGTTCTTTTAAAAGAAAAAAAAAGAAAATTGAGTGACAATAAAATGCATTTCGACAGTCCGTCTGAAAATTAGTTCAAAACCAAACCACCGTTTTGACGGTTCAAATGTTTAAAAATTCCAATACCAGCATACAGACGACACAATGTTTGTGTATTTATAATCCTTATCAAGTTAATTTTGTCCTACATTTTGACCCAGTCACCCTTAACAATGTGATAAAAACCAAACGGAAACGTGTGTTGTAGATAAAATAAAAAAACAAATTTTATTTCAGGAATATACAGATACAGTGAAATAAAATAATGATGTGAAATAAAATTAACAACTGAATATAATAAATTGTGTCATTTCTGTATTATTTATTTCGGTAATATGTCGTACATTGAACAACTTGACGAGATGCAAGGGAACGTGCCGGGAAAGGTGTTGATAAATTTTTGTAGTTATCATGACTTGTTAAAAATTCCGACTGTCGGTGTAGCAACGTCAAATCGGATATGGGAAATGAGAATGGAAGGCGATATCACGCCAAGAAAGTTAGCAACTATCCCATATATTCGAATGCATGTGATATGTAAATATATTGATTTTGTATCACTAGATGATTATGTTTTTGATAAAAGCACAAGTGAAAATTTGCATGAACATTCTTCATTAAGTGATAGTTTAGAAAGTATTGGTCAAACAAATGTTAAAGCCATTGACGATGAGCAATTAATACCGCCTCATGCCTTTGATACAAGTTTGACAAAAACTTATCCAGAAAAAAAGACTACTTATTTAGAAGACAAATATGATGATTTGTCAATAAGTGATAATGAGTTAGATGATGTGAAAGACCCCGCTCTTTCGGGCCAAAGAGAATATCCCAAAATTAGTGAAAATTATTATGATTTTGAAAATATTTCAACTTCAGTGGGTGAGCCTAGGGCAAATGCAGTTGACATTGATATAGAAAGGAAATATGTTATTCCCAAATCAAGTGAAGATGTAAATCCAAATAAATATACACAATTACAACATGGAGTTACAAGTACAGAGACAAAACCAAGTACATATAATTACACTTCCAAAAATAGATATTTACCTTCACCCCCGCCAACTAGGAAAGATTCGAGGCGAGTGTTGCCACCCATACCAGTAACGGCAAGTTACAAGGGGGATAAAAGTGATCAATACCGCAAACAAACTTCCCCAATTCAACATTTTGATAGTCAAACTAGGGCATTTATCCCCGTTACATCGGGAACAGGGCCAACAAGACCAACGCAGCCAACAAGATCAACACATTTAACAATACCAAGAGCAACTACTACAGTAGCCCCGCCACCAACATCAGTTGCCAATAGACCTAGTGCTTATGGCCCAGCCCCTAATAGGCAAATCCCTAATTACACAGCCCCTAATAGGCAAATCCCTAATTACACAGTCCCTAATAGGCAGAGTGCTAATTATGTAGCCCCAAACAACCCAAATTTAAATCATCAAGCTACAAATTATCCAGCTGATATTAGAAATCAATCTTTGCCTAATTATTCGCAACCGCAAACATTATGGAGCGCTAATATACCAAAACTTAGTGTTCAAAAGCCATTGTTTCGACAAGTTAACCAACCTTCATTTAAAACTGTGCCAAATTTTATGCCACCGAATTACAACAATGGCAATGCATATGATAATGATGTGCAAGCAATTTCGGCAAATATTCCGCAACCAAATGTGAATAATACAAATTTAAAGTCTATGCCTTTCAAATCATTAAAATTTGATGGTTCAGATAAAGGTGATGATTGGGTTTCATTTTTGGGAAAATTTGAAATGTATTCAGAAATGGCAAACTTGAGTGAAAAGGAAAAGCGTGCACATTTGTGTTGGGCAGTAACAGGTACTGCTGCAAAATTTTGTTTGGGTAGAGTGAGGCGTGAAAGGAACATAACCTACAATGAATTAATTCGGTGTATGGAAAAAAGGTTTAACTTATGTAAATTAGCAGAAACTGTACGCATTCAATTTCAAAGTGCACGACAATCCCCTGGGGAGGATATTGATGATTATGCTGAAAGGTTGTTAAGCTTAGCTGATAAAGCATTCACTGATTTGCATGAAGATTTTGTGACAAATGAGGTTATAAATAGATTATGTCAAGGGTGTATTGACAAAAATGCTGGAAGTGTTGTAGCATCTTTTAGGCCGAAATCGGTAGACGAAGCACTCGAGCGAATAAAATGGCAACAATATAATGACAAAGCTGTGTACGGAAAAGTCCGTACCCGTGGTTCACGGGACAACAACAATAACAACAATAGTGACAATTATGATGATTCAATTGTAGTTAATACTGTGAAAAGTGATTCTGTTGATCCAATTGTAAAAGGTATGGACAAATTGACCGAAAATGTTGACCGTAACATGAAAAATATACAAACAAATATTGGTAAAGTGCAAGATAGGGTTGATCAAAACACACAAGCAATGAAAAATTTAGAACGAAAATGGCAAGCCAAAATTGAGGCAGTCAAGGGGACTGTAAATAAATTAAATGTAGAACAACCTAGTCAAAACCGAAATTTCGGTAACAGTGGCTACAATCAAGTACAAACTAACCGTGGCTATAACCAAGTACAACCTAATCGGGGCAGGTATGACATTCGAACACAAAATGATGGGAATTTCAATTGCAATACTAGATATGAAATTCAAAACATATATGACCGCAATGTTGGAAATAGAGGTTTATATACAACACAAAATCGGAGTGTGTCTAGGCGAAGCCGAGATGGCTGTTATATTTGTTATGAATATGGTCACTTTGTCCGAGATTGTCCAAAACAACCAGTCAAACCAAATGTCAGTAATGACCAAGTCACACCGACTTTAAACAAGAAGAGGTCGGGTTAAAATGCGTTAGTCCGGCCCACACTGTTAAAAACCGCCAAATAAATAAAAGCAAGAAAACGAAAGTAACATTTAACGATGTTAATATACAAATTGAAATGTCAAATAACTATAATTCGATTCAGTCAAATGGTGAGAATACACTATCCTTTGTCTTCCAAAACATTTAAATTCTATCTGCACTGAAGAGACATAAGTTGTCGAAATGCGCATATGCAGAAAATAAATTCACAGTAACCTCGGTATTTAGTTATTTGGTAATGTTGTAACAAATGAAATTAAAACAACATTTAACGATCTTGATTTGAAACATAGTGATTCAACATTGACAAATGTGAACGAACAAGTGAACACCTTTAATGAGGTACTATTAATTTCTCCCAGTCAAACATTTAACGATGTTAACGAAAAAGAGAATATAGATAAACAACAGAGCAAGACATTTAACAATGTTGATAGTGGTAAGACAGTGTGTGGCGAACAGTTATGCGTCAAGAATTGTGATATGAATGTTGGCAATGAATGTATGGATATAAAATCTGAGAAAAATGACCAAAAAAAATCAAAAATTAAGTTAGGGGAGGAATCAGACAAGGCGCAGTTAGATAGTAGTGAACTGTGTCACTCTAGGGCAACAAATTCACCGTTACATACGGTCCAACCCTCAATAGAGACGCACAAGAATATTCATGATGGAATATTGAAAAATAGTTCAGATAAGATATTTGCAATAAATCACATAGGCAATTCCTGTCTAAATCTAGATGTAAAACTTGGTGAAAAAACTATTGTGGCCACAGTTGATACTGCTGCAGAAGTGAGCATCATGTCAGATAAATTGTTTGATTCCCTTGAAAATAAACCATCAGTACTGAGGGAAAGTTTTATTCATGGTGTTGGTCGTGATATGACAATGAAAACTTTTGTAGTGGGTCCAGTTGAATTCAAAATAGGTTCAAAATTTTATAAAATTGAAGTTTATGTGGCACCTATAGATGATGAGATGTTGTTAGGTTTAAATTTTATGGTGGAATATGGTGCAACTATTGATTTGAAAAACTTTAAATTTCACATAGGAGAGGAACAATTAGATTTGTATCCTGGAGATAAAAGTTTTTATCCCGTCATATCGCGGGTTGTTGCAGATAAAAGAATTGTAGTTCCTCCTAATTCAGTAGTACATGTTAATGCAAAATTAAAAACACCATTACAAAAGTATGTAATTGAACAGTGTAATGAAAAATTGCCAATATTGATACCACGATGTCTCTATGATGAACCCAAGAGTCCTACTGTTTGTTTGGTCAATGCTAGTGATAGATATTATACAATTAAAAGGAACACTGTAATTGGGAAAGCTGAAGTTATAAATGAGTTGAAAATGAAAACATCAATTAAAGAGGCAACAAAATTACAAAATGGTAAGAAATTGCCCGAACAATTGGATAGTTTATTACAAAATTCAGTCCAAAATCTTTCTGATCAACAGAAAAAAACATTTGGAAAAACTGTTATTTGATTATAACGATATTTTTTCACAAGGTGAATTTGACATTGGAATTTTTCAAGAAGTTGAGCATTCAATAGACACAGGTACAGCTCAAACAATAAAAGACCGCGTATGCGTAGAACACCTGTACAATTCATTGATGAAGAAAAACAACAATTATATAAAATGTTACAATCTGGGGTCATAGTTCCGAGCATTTCAGAATTGGCATCTGCTCCAGTGTTAATTCGAAAACCTGATGGGAAAGTACGCTATGACATTGATTACAGGAAACTTAATAGTGTGACAAAAAAGGATGTGTATCCTTTGCCCCTAATTGAGGAATGTTTAGATACATTAAGTGGCAATGATTGGTTTTCAAAATTAGATGCAAATGGTGCATACTGGCAGGTCAGTGTGAAGGAAGAGGACCAACCAAAACCCGCTTTTATAACCAAGTATGGTTTGTTCCAATTTACACGCATGCGCTTTGGACTTTGTAACGCTCCAAGCACATAAGCAAGAGCAATGGACTTAGTATTGCGAGGTTTAACATGGCAAATTGTTCTGTTTTTTGGACGATATATTGGTTATGGGGAAAAACTTTGATGATCATTTGAACAACTTGAAAATTGTGTTTGATCGTTTCCGTGAATACGGATTGAAACTCAAAGCACGAAAGTGTGATTTGCGCAAACAAGAAGTTAGGTTTTAGGTAGAAAAGTAAATAAAAATGGAATGGCTATTAGGGAGGAATATGTTGAAACAATTAAAAATTGGAAAACCCCTAACAATACAAAAGAGGTTGAAAAATTTCTCGGATTTGTAAATTACCACCGATCTTTCATTAAAGGATTTTCAAAAATTGCTAGGCCATTAACTGAATTAACAGGGGAAAAATTATTTCAATGGGACCAAAAACAACAAGAAGCGTATGAATTTTTGAAAAGTGCCTTACAAACTGCACCTGTATTAACATTACCAAATACCAAATACCCATTTATATTAGATACTGACGCTTCTGACACAGCAATTGGTGCTGAATTATTACAAGTTCAAAACGGCCAAGAAAGAGTTATAGCATATGGTAGTTTTACACTTTCTGGTGCACAACGCCGACATTGCACAACAAGGAAAGAATTATTAGCTGTAGTTCGTTTTACACAGCATTTCAGGCATTACTTATTACATGTAGGTAGATAATTTGTGGTTAGGTCCGATCATAGTAGCCTGCAGTGGCTTATGAACTTTAAACAACCTCAAGGACAACTTGCGAGATGGCTCGAAGTGTTAAGTCAATACCATATGACAATTGAGCATCGATCTGGTAAACATCATGTAAATGCAGATGTATTGTCAAGATTACAAATCGATACTCCTTGTCCAGAAATGTCAATTTCTGTGAAACCAGAAAATCTACCATGTGGGGGTTGTAAATATTGTGTTAAAGTTGACGAACAGTGGCAAGACTTTGTTAAAATTGACAATGTCATTCCTTTAGCGAGGAAACCCGATTCTGCTAACTTAACAGTTAAACCAGAACATAGTGAACTAGTAAATATTTTAGAAGCAGAATGATCTAAAAAAGAGAATTGTAAGGATACACCGAGAGCAGTCCCTGCTACTATTGATAGTTATGGTATTCAATATACATCAGAGAAATTGAAAAATGAACAAATGAAAGATCCCGATTTAAATTTGATTCTCTATTGGCTTACGAATAATGAAAACCCATCCGAAGGTGAAATTTACATAGCTAATTCAGGAGCTAAGAAATACTTTGTAGATAAAGAACAGTTTTTTCTAGACACTGAACAAGTGCTATGGAATAAATCAAAAAATGAAAAAATCAGATTAGTTTTGCTCCTGAAGTTCTAAGTTTAAATCATGACATTCCTGTTTCAGGACATCAGGGTATAGATTGTACACTTGAAAGAATAAAAGAAAGATTTTATTGGTACCAAATGAACAATACTGTTATAGAATATGTAAGACCATGTGCCACTTGTAATAAATACAAAAAACTATCTTGAAAAGCAAGATGTCCGCTTACAAAATATCATGCCGGATCTCCAATGGAACGAATCCACATTGATTTTTTAGGACCATTACCTGAAACGACACAGGGAAATACCAATATCTTGGTCATGGTTGATCAATTTACAAAATGGGTGGAAATTGTACCGTTACCATCACAAACTGCCGAAGTAACGACAAAAGCGGTGGTAAACGAAGTGTTTACTAGGTTTGGTTGTCCTTTTACTATTCAAACTGATCAGGCCACCCTTAAAAAATTGTTTGTTTGCTGTTTATCGACCTACTCATAAAAATCCTACCTACTCAAAAAATTCTATTGCCATTTCACAGAGGACATTTTTTTTTATTCTATATTTAGCACATTTTCTTTTAAAGTTAACCCTTTTCGACACTTTTCAAGAAAAAAAATAATTCACCTACCTACCTACTCACATCCAAAATTGTTAGTCGATAAACAGCAAACAAACAATTTGTTAAGGATGGCCTCAAGGGCGAAATTTCGAGAGTAAATTATCTAAATCGGTATGTGAAATATTCAGAATACATAAAACACGAACAACACCGTATAGACAATCTGCAAACGGTCAAGTAGAACGTTTCAATAGAACCCTAATGGATGCAGTGATGTTTTGTAAATCAATCACAAACTGATTGGGATGAATAACTCCCACAACTTGCTTCTGCTATGCGATCATCAGTCAATAGAATGACTGGATTAACACTAAATATGATGATGTTGGGCCGAGAAATTAATTTACCAATTGATTTAGTGTTCCGACCACCTCAAAGTTCAAATTTAGAAAATGGGGAAGACTATGTTCGAAATTTAAAAGAATCAATTCGAAATTCGCAAAATTGAAAACATCTCAGGAGTATATGAGAACGTATTACAATTTGAAAACAAGAACACAAGAATATGCACCCGGTGATCTAGTGTACATCATTGATGATGCAACAATTAAAGATAGAAACAAGAAATTAGATCCACCTTGGAAAAGACCAGGTATTGTAGTTCAGAAAATTACATCTTATGTTTATAAAGTAAAAATTGAGAAAATGGTTACTGTAGTGAAACATGACCGAATGTGGCGATGTTTAGATCGTGTTATTCCACCGTGGCTTAAAAGAGCACAAAATCAAATTCGAGACGGAATCAATATTTTAGAAAGTGGTGACTTAAATATGTATTGTTTGTGTCGAACAGATGACGATGGTGCATTCATGATACAATGCGATCTTTGTGATGAGGAACAAACGGCGATATTTACTACATATTATTGCTCAAAATGTCAGACCCCAGATACCGTGAAATGATCTGTATTTGTACAATTAAGGGTGGGATTTTTAATATCACAAGAATATTACTGTATATATATATATATATATATAACATATATTATATATATATATATATATATATATATATATATAGAGAGAGAGAGAGAGAGAGAGAGGAAATGTGATCGTGTAAATAAATTTTATAGTGTTCTTTCAATTGTCTGGAATATTATTTTGGGATATAGTGTGTAGAATTCAACTAACACATATTCTTTATATTACAGGATTACACCTAAAGTGTTTAGACCGTGACTTATGTACTTTATTTTTTTGTGTGACTATTTGAATTTTACCTCAACGCGTTTGCGGTCAAATTATTTTAAATTAAGCTTGATGTACATATATAATGTGTTTCGTTTTTATTTTCAGGGTCATCTTTTCGACTTGAAACTTAATTTTACGACTGTCCGTTACAATTACTGCTGTTCGTTAGATTACTTGATGTAAAAATTTTCTAGATCTTTATATATATTCTAGAATGGATGGATAGTGTTCGTGTAGGGAAATACCGTTTTGACGGTCATACAAGTACCATATGTGCCTGGGGCATTCATAAAACAAAGTTTTAACCCATTTCAGTGTTACTCGGAATGACCTGTATTTTATAGTATTATTTATATAATTTCATTTATATAGGTTAATTCAAAATTTGAATGTGGAAAGTGATTCACCCGTTGCACTTAGTCATGAGGATATCACATCTTCAAAAGCTACTCTTTTGGATATATCTTTTATTGCAACGGATGCAGATATAGCCGATATCCAAGATTTTGAGGATGACCGCCATGATGGATATGATTCCGAAACAGGAGATATAGTTTTGAATAGTATTCCACCATAAAATATTCTACAACTACTTCCTATTGTAACTCCTGAACAAATCTGGGAGCAGGAAAAAACTGTCTACGTACGAGATGATCCGGATGAAATTCGTAGAATTAGAGACATGTGTGAGGTCATAGATTCATCTGAATCAGAATCATCAATACAAGTTAACCCGTTTGATTTGGAGGAAAATATTAGCAGTTCCAGTAATTGGAGTTCTGATATTGATGAAAATAAAAATAGCAATAGTGCTCTTAAAGCTGCTATAGAATATGAGGACATTTCCGGGGAAGATCTGGAACCTGAACCTTCTGAGGGATATTTACAACAAACAGATCTAAAAGCAAGCATGCTAGAGACTCACCATGTCCACTGCGCGAATGTGAATTCGTTGGAAGAAAACTAAAGTTTCACGTCAAACAGATGCATCTCCCTCGTCTCGTCTTGGATAATCCTCAGCCACCACTCCAGCAGCAAAAATATGCAGACATTTAAGACACCCATTATTGTTACTTGTAGCTGAATTCCTAAGGGACAAAGAAACATAAAGTCTCTTATAAAATGGGCTAACAGAAATATAAGAAAAAGAATACCATGTAGAAGTGAGATTCTCCCCAAAATGAGACATCAAATGAATGATTTTTGTAAAGAAACAGGAATTCCTGAACCATCCAGGTAAACTTTAGTACCAATACGATCGCCTTGTGTCTTTTTACATTGGAGATCCCAAGTTTTATGACACCTGAACAACTTTCACAGTATCTTGTATTTGGATGGAATTTTACAGGGAGATATAAATAATTTGGAAAAATCTAAATTTAATTATGCCAAAACGTATTCATTCATGATTGCTCGTATTCTTGCTGGTGATATCTCGGAGGAAAAAGATGACCAGGCCAATACCGTTATTGAAACTGGTGATAGGAGAGTAGTAATCAAGAAAGCCACAAAAGAAATGTGGGATGATGTAACCGAGGTCGCACCAGCAAAGAAATCTCGTATTGAAAATACAAAATTCATGATACATCCTACTTTTGACTCACATTTTCATCTGGATCGCAGCAGCAGTAAAATTTCAGGTAGTCACACTCATATTACTATTGAAAATTTGCTTTAACAAATGGAAAGGCCACCTGTTGTACCGGTTAACCTTCAGGGGGGACCACTTATATACTGTGATCCGTTTAGTTATCCAGCTGTTGTACCGTTTGATAATAAATGGAAATACTCTATTGGACTTCACCCAAAATCTGTTCCAACTACTTCAATTGATCAAAGAGAAACTTTCTTTGAATTAATTACAAATACTAGATTATCAGCCGTGGGAGTAATTGGATGGGATACCAGTTTATATTCAAGACAGGTCAGTCTAACATCACAGAAAGCCTTTTTGGAGTTAGTATGCCAAAAATTTACGCCCGAAATACCCGTCATTTTACACATTAGAAGTAACCACAAAGATTTATACTCCGAAAATTTGTATGAAGAATCGTTCAAAATTTTGAAAAAATACTGTCAACCATCTCAACGTATATAGTTTTACACTGCTTCACTGGTATACAATCTACAGTTCAACTTTTTATGAATCATTTCTCTTCAACTTACTTTGGATTTACACATTTAATCACATCTTTTGATCAGGAACAATTAAAAGTTCTCCGTTACATTCCGGAAAACAGATTATTGGCAGAAACTGATTCTCCTTACATGCCACCTAAAGGAATCCGTGTAAAAGTCCCATTTCCATCGGGGAAATAATAAATCTTATTGCCACAATGAGGTATACTGATATCCATACCATTGCCGTTTCCACCACCAACAATGCTAAAACCTTGTTCAAGTAATAAGTTTATATTCAGAAAATGTAAATATTTTTATTAGTGTGGAAACCCGTAATATATTGCTATATACAGGAATTTTATTCAGTACTATTCAGTGAAGGATTTTGTATATATTCATTGGATAAATTGTATATGCTTGAAACATTCTTTGTGTTCATTATGTTCATGAAGATACAGAAAGTGTTTAATTTGTTTGTTATTGTGGCGACATAAAACCCGTAAAACCGGGACCCCGCTTCCATGCCAAACCTAGATATTCACAATATTATCTAATCAAGATTGTGTATTATTTTATGAACTTTTTCGATAGTGAAGGAGGAGGGAATGTAGAACATGCATTATGATTTTATATAAACCAGAAATATATATATAAAAAAATACAAAATCGAAAATTACCAAAAAATATGTAAATATGTTTGTATCATTAGGAATGATGCACAATGTGACTTTTATTGATTTGTTCATGAACGTCAGTCAAGAAGTATTTTGCGGACTGATTTTTTATTATCTGAAGTGAAGTTTTTACAGATGATTAATTCTATGTAAATATCAGTTTCAAATGTGAAGATTGGATCACATGTGAAAAAGTTAATAGTTTTATTGGAAAATTAGGGAGATGTATCTATTCAACGGCGGATTAATAATGGTGGACATACTTCAGCTTACAATATTTTTGAATGGAGTAACATTTTTTATGCGTAAAGTATAGGGCATCCATGACGACCCTCTGTCCGTATTATTGATAGCAAGATTATCATAATCATTATCTATGGAGAGGATTATAACTTTTTAATCTGTAGTATAACTTTTTTATATTTATGATGAAACTTTTTGTGTTTAACTATGATAAATAGTAGGTATTTGCCGTTTTCCCGTTTTTGCGGGCTGATTAACTTATAAACCTATTTTATGAAATAGTGTGGAAAAACTGCTTTGGAAAAGAACCGCATGACAAAAATTCTGGAATTCAGTGTAACTTATTTGTAATTTCTGATGGCAATTTTAAGGATTCGGGAGAATCCCTCATTTGTTAAGAGTGTTGTAAGTGTAGAAATGGGACTATATTCAAAAGTTCCCGCGGACTAATAACTGACGACGAACCAGACAGAATGGAGTGATGCGGCGGAAGAATTACCTGAGCGGAGTGATATGAGAGAAAACGCATGAGATTTGAAGTGCAGTACAGTTGCGGTGTAACAGTTGAGTAGTCAACATCTAGCATCTTTTCTTGGCAGAACCTGTTGCCTGGGCCACACAGCACAGCAGCACTTTAGGTAAGATTAGGGTTTAATAAACATGCTATAATTCCAAATGGCTCACCTTTCAGAAACTTAGTATTCTCAAGTACGTATTGTAAATCACTAAAATAAATGAATCGTGCTACTATCGGTCGATCGGTTTCACGTTCGTGTTACTACATCGACGAATACGAGAACCAAAACGATGGACTTTCCAAACTCCATGTCATTATCTATACCAAGTTCACATTTCAAGAATTCTCTAAGATTTGCCTAATTTTTTTCGCCTTTAGTTTCCATCAATCCTGTAAAAATTAAGTTGTTCTTCATAGAACGACACCTTATGTCTAGAATAGATTCCTTCATTTCTTCTCGCACGAGCCTTAAAGATCGAAGTTCTTCCTGAAGCAAATTCATCTGAGTGCTTATATCACTTGTTTCTTTATCTAAATCTGTAATAGCCTTACTATTATCTGAACACTGTTTTGCACATTATCAAACATGTCGCTTATACCTTGTGTATTATGTTCTAATTTGTCAGATTTACTACTTCTCACCTTCAAATTATCTGAGTTTATAGATGTCTTAATGTCGTCCGATTCTGTGACTGATTTACTAACACTAGNCAAAAATAGTCAGAAAAGAAGTGCTCATAACAAAATTTATCGAAATAGGAAGCCAAATCCAGTACTTAGGACATCCACTGAGTGCCATACATGGAATGAAGCCGTAGTTTTTTTATAAAAACAGTAAATTTCTATATACTGCAAGGTAAAATTTTCTTGTTACACAAGTCTTACTAATGGGCTGGTGAATACAAACAATGTACCTGCATGGACCTCTGGTCCACCAGCAGTGGC
>MJUU01043214.1:0-11150 GCA_002080025.1 Modiolus philippinarum
CCTAATAGATGTCTCTCCCGTTTCTTGAGATGCGGAATGAATATCAAGTGTGGACCCTAATAGATGTTTCTCCCGTCTATGGGGATACTGAATGAATAACAAGTGTGGACCCTAATAGATGTCTCTCCAGTCTCTGCTTCTCCGCTAAAAATCTGACCTTATCAGAAAAAAATTAAAATACTCACTAGACTGTAAAATTGATGTCGGGAACAAAAGCCATATAGCAGGCTGTCATGTACTTCCAGGAACAATGCACATATCAAATATCATTGATCTGCTATTAATAGATAATGAGAAACTGACCAAGTGACTAAGAATGCTTACTAAACTATAAAATTGAGATCAAACACAAAAGCTATATGACAGACTAGCATGTACTATCGAAGACCGAATAAATCTAATAAGATAAACTTACCCATGTTCACTAGACCAAGAAATGTAGGTCAAAATATCAAGTCACATGGCAAGCAGTTTTGTATTATTCTAGAGCAATGTATCTATTAAATACTGTTACATATATATTTATTGCAAACTGATCGTGAAATTGAAGTCCAAATCTAAAATCATGGAAGCCCGCCGCAGCAGGTTTGCGCCTGTCCTAAGTCAGGAAATTTATTTAGCCTTTGTGTGTCTTGTCTGTTTTCTAGTTAGTTCACTTTATGTCTATGGGAGTCTAGGATGATGTTTATTTCGCTGAACTTGATTACTCTTTATTTAGGGGCCAACTCCGACCTGCCGTTGGGCGTGGGGTTTCCTCACTGTTCATTGAAGATCTTATGGTGGCTTTGAGTTGTTATTACTCCCCTTTGGGTCGTTGTCTCTTTGACACATTCCCCGTTTCCCTTCTTTTTCCTATTTATGTACTACACAAGAGCAATCTTCATATCGAAAACTGACACTTATTAAGAAACTGATCGAATTATAAAAACTTAATCAGATTTAATAGACCATAAAATTGAGGTCAAGGTCAAAAGCTATATACAAATTATCATTGACTTACCACTTGTAGTTATTGTGAGTCAGTCCTAATCATCATTACTTTACCTTAGCACTGGACCGTGACATTGAGGTTGGGGTCAAAAGCAATAATGAATGACTGTCATGTTCTAACCAAGATCAAGCTATATAACAAATATCATTGACTGATTAGAATCAGACAAAATCACAAAAATTTAATCTGGGCACAGGACTGTGAAATGGGGGTCAAGCAATATGACAGTCAAGAAATAACGATCTTTATACTTAATATCATTGACCTTTCACTTTTAACTATTGAGGAGCAGACATAATTACAAAATATTCACCTTGGACCGTAAAATTCGGGTCAAGGTCAAAAGCATTATGATAATGTGCTTATCACGATCAAGCTATATACCAAATATCATTTACCTACAATTTGTACATGTAGTAAATGAAAGACGGATCTAATCGAAAAAAATTAACCTTGGCATTAAACCGTCAAATATAGGTCAACATAACAAAATTTTGTGTCTGCCAGATAGGATTCTACGCATGCTTCCATTTACCATACACTATGTTCCTACACCAAAGAGTTCTATAACTTGGTGTCGCCACTGCTGCTGTCGTCATATTTTGTACGCATGTCGACTTTCATCGCAATCGAGAAAAAATCTTGACATGCTCACTGGACAGAGAAATAGTCACAAATCAAATCTCAAAACTGAATGAGGATACTTGACCGCGACAGGTCAAGGATAAAAGCCATGTGACAGACTGCCATTTTGACTACCAAAGACACAGCTTCAGTGGGGTGCAGACATAACATCTCATAAAGTTAGCTTGAAGCAGTCAAAAAAGCTCCTCTAAATTAACTTAGAACAGGTATCAAGTCTGCTCTAGAATAGCTCTAAGACTATTCTAGAATCCTGACCGCTCTGACTAGTCATGGTCATAGCTAGAATCCTCACCGTTCTGGTCAGAGCCATGACTGCTCTGACCTGTTCTACCCATGACCGTTCTACTAAAGTCTGTTCTGGCCATCACCGTTCTACTTTAGTCTGTTCTGGCCATGACTGCTCTCAGCTGACCTGTTCAACCTATGATCGCTCTCAGCTGACCTGTTCAACCTATGATCGCTCTCAAACCAGCTCTTGTAACAGCCCTGGCAAATCATTATAACGTGTCCAATATACACGCATCTCACAGATCCAACTTTATTTTTATTATAAAAAGAAAATTAAAGTAAAAAAAATGAGAAATGGAATTATGAAATGAATTATTCGGATATAAAATTGCATTTTGACGGTAAGTGCTCTTGTTCGCGGATAATTATTCACCTGTATTTTATCCAGGTAAATTAAAAAAGTAAGAGTTATTTCCCTTTTCGGTGTACCAAAAAACTGAATTTGTCTCTATCTATTTGAAGAGTATTTGTGGTACATATACTCTTCAATAGATAGAGCCAAATTCAGTCATCATAAAATAAGTCCTATCTGTCAATTGTGCTTGATATAAGACATTTCATACTTGACTGTCAAACTCTAGAAGAAATTAGACGGAGGTTTTTCCAGAAATTACGTAATTTATTATTAGAAACAATCTGTGAAGATATTGTTGAAGAACTATTTAGTATAAGGAACAATCTTCTCCAAATGATAATGGACTGTACTAACTTTCACTTCCTTGAATATATCCACACAGATATTGAGCGAATAGCCAGTAGTTATATTTTTGCGTTACATCAGAAGCGATCTAGCCTGATTTAGCTTGTACTCTTATAATATATCAAGATATTTATTACCAGATGAATTTGTAGCAAGATGAACATTACCTGATATTATTTTGTTTGAAATGATTTTATTGAGTGTGGTGTGGTGGCGTATCTGTATAAAGTATGTACAAAGGCATGTGGAATGCGTTTTAGATTTTAAATGTGGTGATGGTTTTTACTTAACTCCGAAAGAAACGCTGTATATAAATAATGATGATATGGAAATTTTTAAGTGTGTGTGTGATAAGGAAAATTTCAACCGCCCTTATAGTATATTTCTACACTTCGAGATCTAAAGTGGTTCATCTGAAAAAGGTGGCAGAGTACAGAATAGGTAACAGATAGGTAACAGGTAACAGATTGCAATAGTCTTCTGTAAATTATTATTATAAATAAAAAAATCATGAATTTAATTACAGGAAAAGTCAATCATTATCAAATTACGTTTAGTGAAACAAATAATTATTGAAAATATCGAAAATAAGAGAGTTATTTAATTTAAGTTTTTTTTTTTTATTTAAACGGTTTCGGACTCGAGAAACAGAAAATTCTGACACACCAAATTTCATAATTATCCAGTTAAAATTCTAGGACCAAAACGGCCGTGCCCAAAGCAGACTTGGCTAAACCAGAGCCATAAATATCTTTGGCAATACCGGTCATGGCCAGAGAGCAGAGTAAGATAGAACGGTCATGGCCAGAACAGACTTAGGTAGAACGGTCATGGCTAGAACAGACATGATTCTAGGACTGTTCTTAGTCTACTCCAAGTTAACTTCAAGTTAACTTTGAGCTGTACTCGTGACTGCTCTCCAAGTTAACTTGGACGAGAGGTTATGTCTGCACCCCACTGTACTTACCAAATATTATTGACCTGCCACTTATTGTCACTGAAAAATAAATACAATAATACCAAAGTTGCATAATTTACAGCAAATTTCGTCATACTGTACACGTGTATCAGGGAGTAACCTCTCATCAGCAGTATAAGAATAAAATAATATGTAAAGCCATTTTCCAAGAGTAGTAAAAAAGTATTCATTACCAAAAATATCGAAATAGGAAGCCAAATCCAGTACCAAGGACATCAACCGAGTGTCATACACGGAATGAGTCCTCAGTACTTTTAAGGTAGTTCGATCCTAATAAAAATCTCAGACAGAATTTTTTTCTTTTAAGATATTTTGTAGGTCTTAACCTATATGTTCCAAAAATAAAATAAAAATGATATGTCACCGATCAACTTTTCCCGTTATCTGGCTTTGAAAATCAGGCCGAATTAAGTATTTTTCAGCAATATTTACAAAGAATATATAGGGAACTGTGAGAACATGCTTATTGTTTATCTTTCATATAAAATGAATATCAGACAGATTTTTTTTATTTTTTGATATTTCAGAGATATACACTAAAGCTATCTGTTACGCTGAAAAAATCTAAATGTCACCGTTCGATTAAGAAAGTTATTTGATATAGTTTACGAAAAGACAATATTTATGGGAAAAGGGAGCTAATTCGCGGGAAAGTGCATGTCAATCTATTGTGACGTCACAATGAATAGGCCAATACAGGATTATTCCGGCTTGAAAATCGAGTCAATTCCGCATCCGACTCGTGTTACACAAATGCGCCAATCGAATGCGCCGTGTATTAGTGTCGATCTACCTTAAGGAGTTATAATTCTGATAAGAGCAGCAAATTTCTAGAAAAACGCAGAGTAAAGTTTTAATGTCAGACAAGTCTGACTATTGGTCTGTTGAATACCCTCGGGGACCTCTGGTTTACCAGCAGTGGCATCGTCCCAATGGTTTCAAAATACAATAATACCAAAGTTGCATAATTAACAGTAAATTTCGTAATGCTGAACACGTGTTTCAAGGAGTAACCTCTCATCAGCAGCATTAGAATCAAATAATATGGAAAACCATAATCCAAAAGTAGTAAATAAAAGTACTCATTACCTAAAATCGAAATAGGAAGCCAATTCCAGTACTAGTCTTAGTTTCAAAAACTTTTCAATGAAAGTGTATGGAGTCGCGAGCTACATCATACTTTGTTCCCACATCAAAGAGTTCTATAAAATTACTTGAGCTTACACCGTCGCTGCATGCCTACGTCTTGCTTTAGGCGTCTTACGTCGCGGGCGACACAAAATTCAAGACAAAACTACTCTGTTCAAATCTCTAATGCCTTTTATTTATAAAGCAATAACATTGAATACTTTCTTCCTTCATTTGTTTCGTAAAAGGAGATCTTTGAATGTTAAGAAACACTTAAAATTCTAATTAAATTTAACTGATAATCATCCTCCCTTTAGAATGATGTAAAGATTTCTTTTTGCAAACTGTCTTGCACTTACTATGGGGTATGAGCAAAGCTCATTGTTGAAGGTCTCATGTTGACGTCAAGATGAAGAACAACAATAAAAGCGTTGTTCCTTTGCTTGTTTTTACCATGTATTTGTAGAGATTTTGTCTAATGTGCATTTACTCCATATCTTTTCATTCATTATTATTATATGTTTTTGACATAGATAAAAGTACTGAAGTCTTATTTGTATGAAGTGAAGTTGTCTGTTAGTTTTGTAATACTTGATTTGTATTGGGATATGTTTAATCAATCATACCTTAACGTTCTAGGTTGTCCCTTTCCACTGTATTAGTTACACGTTCTCAATCTTCACAGAAACGGTCCAAAGTTGAATGACCAATGATTGACGGGCAAGTACCTACTAAAATAAATGTATTGATACAATACCATAAGTCGAGGCAGAACAGTTGAAAAACTAGAGGCTCTAGCAACGACCCTGTATCTCTCAACAGCTCATTGCTAAAGGCCTCATGGTGACTTCAGATGAAAAACAACAATAAAAGCGTTGTTCCGTGGCTTTGTTTTGCCACGTGTTTGTACAGACTTTGTCTCGTATACTTTTACTCCATATCCCGTTATTGCTTATTGTAAAAAGTAATGCTTGTACTTTACAGACTTCAAGACTTTGTGACTTCAAGTTGACCAAACACAAAAACGTTGTTTCATTTTCCATGTATTTGTAGAGAGTTTGTTTCATGTACATTTACTCTATATCCTTTCACTGTGTATTGTAAATTCATATCAATCGTATATTCACAAGACATGAAGTGTGATACTATATATGTAAATGGTCCGCTCTATCAATGTAAATTTATATTAATCGTATATTCACAAGACATGAAGTGTGATACTATATATGTAAATGGTCCGCTCTATGAATGTTCTAAAATTATTGATGTCTTCTTTTTCCCTCGACTTTATCGGAGAATAGACAAACCCGATGAATACATCAAACAAATCTTGAAAGATATTAATAAAGGAATTGATCTTATTGACATTGCAGGCATTTTTCGAGACCAAAACATTCAAATACTTGTACCCGTCTATTTTGACACCCAGGAAATGCCTGTCATTTCCTTTTCTTTTGAAAAAAAAAACACTAAAAACATTTTTTCAATAATTTACTCTCCTTTTGCCTTTGATGCTGATTTTGAGAAAAAAAAACTACCCTAGCAGCTGAGAATGTTTCACATAACAATATCACTATGACCCCTGCGGACATATATTAACGGGGAATCTTAACATCATTGAAGGTAAAGAAATTCGACGATTCTTTAGAAAAGGGTCTAAATATCGCCCACCTTCAAAGATAAACTGGTAATCATGTTTTGATATAATAAAAGACGAGTAATAAATTATTGTAAAAAAATGGTGTAAATGAAAAAGTGCAGACAAACATGCTCTGATAAAATTATAAATTATAAATTATTAAGATCATACGGATAAAATCATTACCAAGGTCACCAACAGAATAGAATTTTATAAATATGATTATATTGAGCCACCTCCTAAGATGTCTGTAAATAGAATTAAGTCAAAATTGAAAGATCTTGGTAAATGTATGTGTTTGTACCTATTGGCAAGGCTTCAAACAACCTTGCTATCGTTTGAAAGAAATATTATATCGATGTCCAATAATACGAACTGGACAAGTCAAACATTTTAAGGCGTACCAATTGGGACAAAAAAAAACGTTCACCAAACAACATTATAAGGATACAAGAATGCTTAAGTTCCACCTAAAGATAACACTTTGCCTACCGTGTACTTGGTTCCTAAGCTTCACAAAAATCCTTTCAAACATCGTTTTACTTCTTCATCTAGTACTAATAATTTATAAATCCATTTAACAAGTTTTATTACTTGTTTAAGGGAATTGGTTATTAAATACTGTTAAAAAACTTATCAAAACTCTTGTGTAAATTAGTTTTGGTGTGTGAAAATTAAAAAATGTATGAAATTCTAATGAATAAAAGGTTCATTTCAATTAAGCTGAAAGTTGTCTTTCCATATTTTCTCCATGCATTCTTTGTAAATTTAGGTGAAAATTGATAAAAATTAGCAAACTTTGGCCCCAATTCTAGAACAAACAAGCATGGTGACTCATACTTTTATTACAGATTTCGGTTTGGTAGGATTGGTTATTCAATTGAGCGGACTTATAGCAAAATCTCATGGATTTGAATATAGGTGTCTATCTACCTTAATTGTTCTAACAAAAAGCAAGGATTCTTCTCTAATATTACATACAATAATTATTGTTCCTGGACATGTGATGATGTGATTTATGAACTCAATCTTTTGATGGCCAATATTTTTGTTCGTTTTGGCAAAACTTTTATCAACGGGTCATAGGTATTACCATGGGTACAATTGGGCACCTCTAATTGCAGATCTTTTTCTGTTCCGTTACGAACGAGACTTCATGAAAAAACTTCAAAACAAAAACATACAGAACATTGCTAAACTTATATATTTTCAATAATAACAGCAGGTATATTGCCGATATCATGACTAATGACAATCCTCAGTTTTTATGCCCCCAAATCGATGATCGGGTTATGTTGTTTTTGTCCTGTATGTCTGTCTGTCTGTTTGTCTGTTTGTCCGAAACTTTAACATTGGCTATAACTTTTGACTATTGAAAATAGATTTATCATACTTGGCAGGTGTAGAGGTCTAGTCAAGAGGAACATAAATATGCCCCTAAAACTAGGTCGGGCCAAAGGTCAAGATCACAGAGGTAAAAAAATGGTGCTGGGGGCATATGTAGTTTCACAAACACATCTTGTTTTATTATGTAGACATCATAATCTGAAATTAAATAAAGCTAACAATGTTTCCAAATATTGCCCTTTTCTAAATCTAACTATCATTATTGACTCTGGTAAAATAAAAACTAAAATATATGATAAAGGGAATGATTTTGATTTCACTATTACCAATTTCCCTTTTCTTGACGACGGCATTCCTCTAGTTAGATGAGTTTTGAGTTCTATTGACTTGAAAATTTTACATACATACTATAACCGACTGTTTCGATACTTAATTTCAAATATTTAGAATAAAAGTAATCTAGAATGATAGAAATAGCCCGTTTTTAATATATAGATGTTAGGAAATAGCTGTTTTCGGAATTTTTAATGTACTTACAACCACTGTCGGAGTTCTGATGGCAAAATAAAGCAAAGAGAGCATACGTATGATCATTATGTACTTGTTCGGGTTACAGTGAATATCTCGAACTTAAATGTGAGCGTTATGTTTTTAAATTTATAGAAAAAGTTCTAAAAAGGAAATATTTTATTTGACTGGAAGTGGGGCACTTATTGGGCCACCTGGGTACAAAGAACCAATTTTTGCACATTTAATCAATAATTGTTTACTGAAAATATGGAAAATTTAGTTAATATTAACGATATTCACGATTGAAATTAACAAAATCAAAAAGGAGGTTTGATAACAAAATAATCGTTGAAAAATGCACAGTAATAAATATTCACAAATAAAAGCCCCTAATATAATAACAATGTAACGGAATGACAGAAAAACAGAAAAAAATAAACAGGTCAAAAACGTTTTTTTATGTGGGCCCGCCAATTTTAATATTAAATAAAGAAGGACCCTAAAAGAGCTACGGTCGTAGCAAGCGGAAAAGCTGAATGTTAAAGTACTTTTTATCCGTACATGGGAAGAGGTAAAAGACAGAATTAGTGCAAAAAAGATACTATTTACTGGCATTGAACATTTTTAACTACTGATGACCCAAATAATAATAATGTATGAGAACTTAAATTACAAAAAAATGCGATCATATTAAAAAATAGAAAACAATACAATGTGTAATTATGGCGCAAACTGTAAACCATATATTTTTTCTAAAAATAGATACTTATGTCTCTGCTTTCAGTTACTTACAATGAGCAGTGACAGAGAATAATTGAAGTGACTTAATCGTTTCTATACAAAATACAAATAAAATGTGTGAAATAAGGGCACGCCGGAAATGGACATGACAAGATATCTTTGTTTACATTCTTAATTCAAAATATGTAATTCAACATTCTAAACAAAAAACATAGAAAATAAAAATAATAATAAATAAAAAACTCCCTTACTTTGTGCAGGATCTTATTTCTTAATATAATATGGCGTTTTCTTTGTCAGTTTTGTAGCTGAAATTCATTTAGTTTATGGTCAGGTGAACAGGTGAATAATTGTACGAAAGCCTATTGATGTCAAAATTACAACTTTAAAAAACTACATTATAACAGAAAGGCGGGATCACTTGAATTTTGCACCAACAATACTCGTATACGAGTATTGTGAACAATACTCGTATATAATTAGTATAAGAGTATTGTACAAAAAATGGAAAAGTACAATACTGGTACAATAATCGTATATATCCTGCCTCTAGTAAATTCCTGAGACGTCGATTGGTCAAACGACGTCACATGCCGACCGTGTATATTCCATATCGAGTGACTGATTAATATACCGTCAGTGACCGCCATTACCCGGCGTCACTGTACGTTTTTAAATAGGTTTTTTGACAATTTTACTGGACTCTCGACAGGATATAAACATTACACATTATGTAAGTGACCTAATATGGTATATACACGGTCAGTAAATTGAATATTGGGCTCGAGCTACGCTCTCGCCCAATATGAAATTTACTGACCGTGTATATACCATATTAGGTCACTTACAGACTGTGTAATATATAATACCAGTGTTATTTAAACAGAATTAGAGAAATTTATACAACCTATTGATACTGGTAGTAGCTTGGTGTATTGGTTTAAGATTTCTAGTAAAATTTTAAATATAGACTCAGACGTGATTGTTGGTGCTATCTATATACCACCAGAAAACTCTATATACAGTAATGCTACTGCTTTTACGGAAATTGAACCCCGGGGGGGTCCACTTCCTATATACAAGTTGATAGGACGTGCCGCTGGAATAGGTAGCATTTTCAAGCTTGTGAATATATGAAAAGGTTAAGAGAACAATTAGAAATATATGATAAGGTCAATAATGTTTACATTACTAATTATATGAAAAGCCCTGACAGTTTACACAGCTGCTGATTATGTTATAATATGTAAGTCATTCAACATGGTAAATCTTTTATTATATAATTGATATAAGACTGATATGCTCTGCTGGGGGTCAGCTGTTAGTAAACTGAATCCAACAACATAATGTCCATTCCAATTAGCTACTCCCGAGGATGGAAGGAGAGCGTCTTCAAGGATCAGGAAACAAATACACTATCTTTCATAACATTTAACATTTATTGTAGTTATTTTATCAGTAAATATGAAAAAGATGCAGTACAGAACAGAACAGAACAGAATTTATTTGGTCCTTGTTTGAAGAATACACGATATAATATAGGAAAAGGTTATCTTTTTCAATCTTTTTCAATCTAAAATATATATGAAAGGGTCTTGATTTTAAATTTTTTATTATATGATAAGGTAGGGGTATCTTAACCCCAGCGACACCCCCTATCAAAGCTATATATAAGTAGACCCCCGAGAATTGAACAAGAATTTCTTAATATTTCTGAAAATAATAAATATGTTTTGCTCACTGGAGATTTTAATAGTAGAACTGGTACATATCCAGATTTCTTTGAAATTTGTAGAAGTGAATACGATAACTCTGATGAAATTGTAGACCTTTCCCTTCAATTGTCAAAGTATAATTTAGTTCGTTTCAGACATAATCAGAATATTTTGAAAAATAATTATGGCAATCTGCTATTAGATTTGTGTAAAAATAACAATTTGTTTATTTTAAATGGTAGAATTAAGGGTGATGATGAGGGAAAAGTTACATGTAAACAATCAAGTACTGTTGATTATTTGATTTGTTCATATGATTTATTGTGTCATGTTTCGAATATGAATGTTTTAGATTTTTCTTTACTTTACTCAGATGTTCACTGTCCATTAGTACTTCACATGTGCTTTAAATCCAATGTTTTACTAAATGGAACTTGCCATTCAGATGAACTGTGTAAAATAAAAAA
>MJUU01043221.1:14918-27663 GCA_002080025.1 Modiolus philippinarum
CTGCCCAAATTTTTTTTGGATGGTGGTCTGAAATGGGTTGTAATGGATAGTGGAGCTTTTAGTTGCCATGGAAACCAAACCAGAACACTGAATCTTTCAAAAAAAAAATTCTGCTTCACAATTTCAGAAATATGTATAAACTAGATTATAAGGGGATTTGATTTCAACAATATGTATGTAACCTGGATTATAAGGGGAACCCCTGCCCAAATTTTTTTTGAGAGGTGGTCTGAAATAAGTTGCAATTGATCTTGGAGATTTTGGTTGCTATGTATACCAAACTAGAAAACTGAAATTATTAGAAAATAGGTATTCTGATACACACTTTCAATTTCAGCAATAATAAAATAAAGAACTAGATTTTAAGGGAGAACCCCTGCCGAAAATTTTTTTGGGAAAGGAACTTGGAATGTTTTGACTTTTAGTCAAGTTAGGACAAAGTCAAACTTCCTCAAAAGTTCCGTGATAAATCTCTGATTGAAATAAAAGAATTTACCGGTATATGCTGATATGCAACTATTTGCCTATCCGATGATGTACTTATGAAAATAACAAATGTTCGCAACTCGGCTTTCGCACCTTTGGTGCGTTTACTGATTTTTTCAACAGTTCAGTTGATGAATATATTATGTATCAGGGGAAAGTTACAGTCAGCTTCTCACTTTCTTTTCCTCTACTCTCCAAAAACTTTTCCAGACAAAAAAATTACCACATGCCTGTTTTTTTTAAATAATTTTTCTCTGGGAAAAAAAAGGCATGTGACTAATAAAATGAACAGACTGATAATATATAAACACAGAAGTAGACCCCAAAAAGAATTACCCCCCAAAGTTACTGAAGACATTCTGATCTTGATCTAAGTTTCAGTTCACTTAGACCTTGATTCTGAAATTTGTCTGTTATATTGTGCAGTGCATGTATGTGACTTACCTGAAGTCGTTTGCGTACCATATTTGCAGATATGTGGCCTTGCCCTTGAGAATGTTTTTCTTAAGTCGTTTAATGATTGTAGATTTATATAGTGCATTTTTTATGGAATAAACATGTGTCTTTAAATTCATCTAGTCTTGCCTTCACTACTGTGACCAGCAGCCTAGTATGCATTAACTTATCTTCTCCTCAGAAACCACTGGACCAAATGAAATGAAACTTGGCAGAAATGTTGGCATCATGACCATTTTAAAGTTTGTGATTTTTGCATTGATTTCAAAACATAAAATAGGGTCTTTTTCGTTTGCTTTTAAACACAAAAGGTCTTGGAAATGATTTGTGATATAAATGAGCATTGGATACAAAGTTTGTGATTTTGGTACCAACATGAAAAATGAATCTATTGGCAAATCATAGTTTAAGATTGGATTCTTTAAGAAAAACATGAAAACTATGGAATCTGGAATACAGTAATTTAAGCAGGAATTATGGCATGATCATCCTAGTTTGAAGTGCAGTTAAAAAATGAAGACTACCACCACCACAGACTTATGTCTACTGTTGGACTAGCCGATTAATAAGGAATTCTTGCACAACTGTCTTCTACTAAACAAATAAAACAATTGTAAAATCTTGTAGACCTTGTAAGTTGTTCATAGATTAAGTAGCTTTAACTTTGCTAACAATCATGAAGGTAGCAAGGTGAGCAATACTGATTCATGTGATCCTCTTGTCTGTTCAGAGCAAAGGTAAAACAAACAAAAAAAACTTTCACTAATTTACTATTTTCTTCATCATCTTAGCTTTAGAAAAACAAAAACAAGACAAGGTCATATGAAGACAGTTATTAATAAATTTTGACACATTTTTCTAGTTACACAACAACAAAGTAGACTATCCTAACATTATATTATGTTCACAAAATTAACACCTCAAATTGGACCAACGTAACTTCCACAACATCTGCTGGACTATTTTGTTATCTGGTCATTTAATAACAAGATGCAGAACAGTAAAGATGGACATATTTTTGAAATTCATAAACATGGTTTGACAATACCAGACATGAATGGTATGTTTAATATTTTTCACTAGAAAATCAGTATACATACTTCTTTATTTTTTGTATTACCGGTATTTATAATATTTCTATACAGGTTTACATATTTTTTTCTTCTTTTCTTTTAATATTTTTTTTTAAAGATACAATAGAACTTTGATGGCTTGAACTGCAATAACTGGAACACCATGGATGCCTCGAATCTAGTTGGAATTTTAACAAAGCTTGAACACTCCTTCGGTTTGAACTGTTTTCATCGTCCCTTGGATGTATGAGCCATCAGAGTTCTATTATACATTTATCATTATGTTTAGTAACAGACATTTTGAATATGTGATAGAGTTCATTCCGTATTCACACTATGACGTCATACCCTTTATCGCATACCCTTTATCGCATGGCTTACCCTTTATCACAAAAAAAAAAGATTTAGGGGAGGATGATAACAAAGATTTGTTTGGGATGAAATTGTTTTGTGAGGATCAGTTAAAAAATCTAGCAAACTTTTTTCCCTTTACATGTTAGATTTAGTTCAAAACTTCTAGTCCTTTCCGCCCATTTTGAAATTTTCCTCTTGACAAAATACATGCATTTTCTCTTACCGATTTCAATTTTTGACAGTATTTTTCGGATTAGTAGTCCTCTGTTTAAATATATGATAACTGTATAATACATGACAAAATCCGTATCACATGCCGTATCATCCCTCGACCAATATCAGCCCTCGGGCCAGAGGCCCTCGTGCTGATATTGGTAACTCGGGATGATACGGCATGTGATACGNTATCTTTGGTACCTCCTGAATATTGAATGAATAAGCATTTCAGAGAGGCCCCAAGAGCAAATTTGCTGGGTGAAGGGGTAAAGGAGATAATATGATTATCAGCTTTCTTAAGGGAGACAGTTAAATGGAGATTGAGTTATCTCCCTTGCAGTGTTGATTAACAGCAATGGTAACTGTTCTTATTTCATGTAATTTATTTAAAGTTATCACCAGGACTTGGACATAAATGGAATCAATTATTATTACTTTTTTCAGCATCAGGAAATCATTCTCCTATTGGAAGTATTAATGGAGGGACAATGTCACCATCTAACTTACTCATGAATTCTTCTGCTAGTCAACAACTTCCTCCAGCATGTGGAGCACGTCAGCTTAGTAAACTGAAACGGTTTCTGACCACTTTACAACAGTTTGGATCTGACATATCTCCAGAAATCGGGGAAAGAGTGCGGACGTTAGTTTTAGGACTTGTAGTGAGTTATACTATGATTTCTAGACAGTTATTTGAAAAGAAATTTAAGATCATTTCTAGAATTGAATTGGAATAATTGGCTATAAAAAAAAAACGCAGAATAGATATATCCCCTACTCCTCATGGCTCAGAGTATATAAAATTAGGTAGGGAATGTAAACTCATACTGTGAAAGTATCTTTTTTGGTGGGGATCCAATTTAAGTGGATTAACGTGGTTCTGTAAAACAACAAAATTAAACTCCCAACAAAATGCATTTTTTTCCCTAGACTTTTAATGCATAGATTTCTAAACCACAAAATAAGTACCCATGAAATAGTGATATTTATGAAAACCACAAAAATTGATGTCCACGAATAAAAGTACATACAGTTCATTAAAATTATTGCAGTTGTAATTAACATATGTGTTATGGTCTCATGTTCATTTACTCCATATCCTTTCGTAAAATATTTCACAGTATCTGGGACAACTTACAAAGATTTACTTTCATTTTAAAGACTTTCATGAGAACAAATTATATATCTGAAGTTAGACAGCAACTCAAAACTGTTTTTATAACTATACAAAAGCTTACAGTATTGAGTAATATCTACACCCATAAGGAAGGAAATATGATATTCTATATAGTAAGAGGATTAGAAAGTTTAATTAAGGAAATTGATTAGAAGTTACTTTCTTAGTACACATGTGGTCAACCACTTGACATATGTAAAATTTACATCTGAAATGCGTCTGAAATTACAAACAGTTAAATATAGGATCTAAAACCAGAGTTTTCTGAAATATTGATAAACCCTGCATATTAAGACAACTTTTTTGTCTGTAGTATTGAAGTATTATGATAAATTTAACCAGTTGAATATTGTTTATTTTTCACTTACAGAATTCACATTTATCAATAGAAGAGTTCCATGCAAAGCTACAGGAAGCAACAAACTTCCCATTGAGGCCTTTTGTCATTCCATTTTTAAAGGTAAAAAGAAGTTCAAACCACAAACATTTCCTTCCAAATACTTTTGTTTCTCAAAAAACAATGTTTAGAACTTGATTGATTGAATTGTTGTTGCTGTACATCAATTTTAACAATATTGGAATTATCCTTGTAAGAACTGTTATTGATAGAGTGTATTTGATGCATGTATCTGCTTTTATCAAAATGCTTTACTGTAGATCATGTTTACTACTATACTTAGGTAATGCTAGGGTAACTGTCTGAATAAATTGTTGATTTTGCTCTTTATAAGTCTTAAAGCTCAAAACAAATAGACTGATGGTTTGAACTGTAATAACTGGAACACTATGGACGTCTGGAACCAGTTTTTTAGTCCCTTTGTGAAGTTTAAACAAAGTTCTACTTTAATATCTTGAACTCCACTCAATTGGTCTCTTTGGTGTTCCATTCATCAAAGTTAAAACTGTACATTAACATTACCAGTTTTATGTTAATGTGTGAGTGTGTCTGTCTGTACATTATAGAAGGACAGAGAAAAATGTAATTGTACAAGATATCATTGTACAAGGTTATAGATGAAATATCAACCTAAAATCTTAAAATATGGCACATGGTTGGAGAGAAACATGGAAAAAATGCACATGATCAACAGATTTGAAGAATTAAATGAACATATTCTATATACAAAACTATAGAAATTAAAATGATACTGTCTGTTTCAGGCAAATCTACCATTACTTCAAAGAGAATTATTACACTGTGCAAGAATGGCAAAGCAGACTCCCCAACAGTACCTTTCTCAACATGAACAGATATTGTTTGATCAGTCATCACCCCCTAATGAGCCCCAAGATTATTCCAATGAATTCAATGAAAATGGCAAAAGAAGATCTCCTGATAGGTATGTCTCAAATCATTGGTACCTTATGAATGAGTACTATCTTTCTCTAATTTCTAGCAAATTTAACCAAACACAGATGTGATAAAAATATTTCTCGTCTCTAGTGAGAGATCTACTTGCGTGGAATTTCTCACCAAATCTTTTCGGAACATAATCCTCGGTGTTTTACTTAATGTCATTAGAGAAACATTTTCTACAACTTAAACAAGTTAATTATGAAATTTCTCACATCTTTTTAGATAAATTTTCAAATGTTCAAAAACTCGGCAAGCCTCATTTTCATACATTTGCAAAATTTATTTAACTAGAAGTGAGAAATTTCTTCTCGTTGTAGAAACTATATTTCTCCAACATGATAGAAACGTTAGTCAAAGGGAAACAACTCATTTTCAAAAATTATTTTGACTAAAAGAATAATAATCTATATATAAATAAAGATGTTGGTTAAAAAAAAAAGAAAAAAAAAATTAAAAAATTTTGTATTAGTTAAAATTTCCTTTATCTGCTAGAGATCCAGGAAATCCTATACTTAATTCTTGTACTATCTGAACAATAGTTGTAGGCAATCTAAATTCAATGCCTCTAAACTAAACCCTATAGGAATCATTAATTATACTATTTAATGTCTTAACCATGTTGGTCACCTAAATAGAAGACTAGAGCACGAGGACCTTTCCATCATAACATGTGACAGCAGTATAATTAGACTTATTTCATGTAAGTTCTGTTCTGCAGCATTACATAGGGTGTATTTTTTTCATCTGTCCAGGGCGTTCTGGACATGTTCTGGTCAATAAAGTGCACCAGAACACTGTGCGAGAACATCTGGAACACTGTGCTGTGTGCACCATCTTTTTAGGTAGTGCAGACAGAATCCAATATGGCGTTGTTTGTTCAGATCCTTTGAGATTACATTTTTGTTTTGCGAACCAGAACATCATTAATGTCCATTGATTTAAAATAAAGTTTGGAAAGAAAAGGAGAACTAAAAAGTCACATTTTAAGACTTATGGGAATAATTCTTAAATGGTAAAAAATATTTTTTACCAATATTTCATATTTGCATTCGGAAATAAGATTGTTGATATCTCCATAAACTTGACTAAAAGGTAAGAGAATATACTCACAATCATAGGAGAAATTTTTAATTAACTTATAAAATTATTTCTTTCTCTAAATTTCTGAAATTTGATCAAACGCCTTGATATTTGTATTAGGCAGTAAAAGGAGGTCATTTTTGAAATTTTCATGCTTATTTTCAGGCTTTTTCATTTTCCTTGGCATAGAATAATTACATACACTCTAAGGATTATTTATTTTCTCAGAATGTAATTAGTAATTTCAGTGATCACGGATCGGTTTAACAACAATGTTCCAATCATGAAACTGTCCACCATATTTGTTGTGCTGACTGTTCTTTTTTCACTTTATTGACCAGAGGCACAGAGGACGTTCCAGACATGTTCTGGACAGACGAAAAAAATACACCCATAATGACACATTATGTTCACATTTTTAATGGCTTAGCTAATGAAAGATTTCCTCATGGTTTGGAATATATTTACATCAGCATTAAAGAGTAAAAAATATGGTTGATAGCCCAGTCAAAGAAGTGATGACCCTCATATTGTTTGGAACAAAGTCAGGAATAACCTTACACTGCTATTGTCATGATTATAGTAAAATCATATTTCAGTGGATATTAATCATAATTTGTTTTTAGCAGTGAATTCATAAAATTAGCCATAGATATCGCCCACTGAAATGCAAGTAAAAACCCAAGTTGTTTCTTGTCAAAGTATAAATGACATCTCAACTTTGAAAGATTCTTTTAAAGACAAGAAATATATCAATGTTCCAGCCAAATCTGTTTTTATCTTGAAATCAGTTATTGTTCTATGGTCAGATTTTTTTAATAAGCTTAACATGCAGTATAATTACCTCTTCTCTAATTTTATCATTCGATTTTCAGTCATTTTAGAATTATTGGATTATAATTTATAGTAAAGATATTTTGATTAATAAATTATATCACAACACTTAAGAAAGACTAATAATATATAAAAATTGATATTCAGTTTTGTCAAAACTTGAAGAAATTAGTTATCACCTTTGGCTTGAGGTTTGGCAGTAGTTTAAAATCATCAAGGTAGGGTCTGTGAAAAACTTCTGTTATTTACTCAGAGGACAGATCGAAATTTAAAAACAAGTAAAGGTGAGACCTGTGAAAATTATCAGCTATTCGAATCGTTAAATAACACAGTAAGTAATATGTGTAGTCATTATCACAGTGGAAAAACAGGAATTAACAAAATGAAGTGACAACAAATATTTAGTGAAGGTGTGGATTCAGTTAATCTGACAAATTAAGTTAAATGTATTACTGGTACATGCAAATTGTATTTTTAATGATTTTTAATGTGGAACTGACATTAATTAGAAATTTATCTAGTCCTGAACTTGATATATTTATTTTATTATCAGATGCTGATCCATCATAAAACATGGATGCCAACGGGGTTTACACAACCTCTTGAAATGATTACAAAGATTGTCTTTTAGAAAATTGCTGAAGGGATTAAAACTAAACTTTATAGCACGAATGCTACTTACGAGGTGCTCACCAAGTGTTCTTAGTTTTATACAGATCCTTTATCCAAAATAGCTGCCAGACCCAAACTTAGTTTAACATATGATATGACCTGTTAAGAAATGCAAAGATCTTCCTCTAGTCAGAACAGCTGAATGGATTTTAACCAAACATCTTAGTTTTGTCCTTAGCTATATTTAATATTACTGATTATTCGGATTTCGTTTGGTTTTTGTTCATTTTTAACATTTCTTTAAATTATGGATTTCCTTTGTATGGTTTCTAGTGCTGCTGATGAGGAATTAATTTCCGAATTGGTTATACAGATCATTAAAATTATTGCAGATGAGTAAATATATGTGTTATGGTCTCGTGTTCATTTACTCCATATCCTTTCGTAAAATATTTGATACAGGAGTTTGTCTTTTATTGCAGTGTGGAGTTGGTAAAACAATTCCCCGTGGTAGAGATGTATGCTCTTTATTTTTCTTAGATATGGTGTACTTGTACATGAGATAATATCTCATGTGTACACTTTGTTCAATTACTATTATCTAAATTTATGTTAATTCTAAAACCGAAGGATTAACTCCCTCCATCGTAGTTTATCCTTAGCTATATTTGTTATTACTGATAATTGGGATTTCGTTTGGATTTTGTTTATTTTTAACATTTCTTGAAATTATGGATTTCCTTTGTTTGGGTTCTAGTGCTGCTGATGAGGAATTGATTTCTGAAATGGCAATACAGCTCATTAAAATTATTGCAGTTGGAGTTAGCATATGTGTTATGGTCTCATGTTCATTTACTCCACATCCTTTTGTAAAATATAGACATGATTGCCTTTTTTTATGTGCTGACCAAGTGCTACTTCTTAAGTGCCTATCTGTCATCCAATATGGCCACCAGTAGGGAACTTAGTTTAACATTAGACCCTATTGGAAATTCTTCTACAGAACTGCTGAATCGGTTAACACCAAATTTGACTTGATATGCACATAAAGATCATGTGGAGAACCCCTTAAGGGAATTGTAATCTTTTAGAGATAATTTCATAGGATGAATGTGAAACAAAACAGTACAAGAGTCTGCACAAAGTTTAATGTCTGCAAGATTTGTCAACAGCACATTGAACATTGGTGCATGTGGACAAGACATTTCTTTGAATATATGAAGATTTGGATACAGTAAAGTGTAACTGTTCCCTGTGCCATATTAAAGGGCATCTATTTTCTAAATCCTTTTACATCATGCTTGTGAAGTGAAGGTTGTAGAACTGCCATTTCATCATATATTCAGAGTGTTTAATTTCTATTTAACAGAATAAATGTACTAAGAATAATATTTTTTATAGGCCAAAAGAAAATGGAGTCGATACACATCAAGACCATCCTGTAAAAAGATTACACAGCTCACGAGTCAGTCCAAATGGTATACTAAATCTTAATGTAGGGCCAATACGACTAGAAGATGTGAATCTTTCAAGAGAGTTTAGGGAACATGAACGTCTGGAGAGATCAAGAATAGAACGGGATTCTGTTGACAGAAAGCATGACGGAGATCAGCATTTTCCTTCATACAATAGTGAGTTTTTAAAACAATGTTCTTAACAGATATCAAAATGGAAAAAAATCCCTCCCCCCTTTCAAAAAGAAAAATATGTTCAAGTTCACACTTTTTTCCTTTATGAGCTATGCATGTACCAGGATCTTCATAAAATGAACATGATAAACATATGATATTTGACTAACGTTTCTATCATAGGTAGCATTGATCAACAATAAGCATCCATAAAGATAAAATGTTACAATGTTTGGTGGTTTTACAGTAAGCAAATAATAATAAACTCATACCAGTACAAGAGTTGTTTTAAAGTTACTGTAGTTTGCCCAATGCTAAAGGCCTCTCTCTGACTGGGTGATTTAGAACATGAATATAACAATATATTTTATCAGTCAGTTTAGTAGCATCAGTGTCATATAGATATAATTTTGTATGAACTCTGCATTTCCTCATGGCTTCAAAATCCTAATAAAAAAATTAACCATACATTTCAACAGGAAAGAGATTGTAAGATATTTCATTTGTAATTAAATCATTATAAAACTAAATATCATATATTCATTTAAATATCTATAATCTGATTTGTTCAAATGGTGTCAAATGACATTTGATATTTCGCTGTGACACCTGTAACATTATGTCGCATGGGGAAGATCAACCGCAAAACAAGAAAATTCTATATAATATAACAGTGACCACCCTAGATAGTGTGTAACCCAGTGGTTTGTCTCCCCTTTAGATTAAGGTCACCCTCGAGCAAGCTTTCGGGTGACCTTACAATCTCGGGGAGAGAAACTGCTGGGTCACGAGCCTTGGGTGATAATTGTATAATCTTTCGGAGATAAATAATGAACAAAAAATCAAAGTGAATGGATGTCATTTTGCATCTTTTAAAACAAATTTTTAAAAAATTCAACAACAAATGGCTTGAAAACATTTGTTTGAAGGAAGTTGTGAAATACGTGATATTATATACTCATTTAAATATCTATAATCTGATTTGTTCAAATCGTGTCACATGACATTTGAGATTTCGCTGGGTTAACCGGCTAGCATTGGGTCGCATAGGAAGGTCAACCAGTGAACAAGAAAATTCGATATAACAGTTACCACCCTAGATAGTGTGTGACCCAGCGGTTTCTCTCCCCTCGAAATTTAGGTCACCCTCGAGCAAGCTCTCCAGTGACCTTAATATCTCGGAGAGAGAAACCACTGGGTCACACACTATCTAGGGTGGTAATTGTATAATAGATATTGTCTAACTCAGATACTTTTGACCCAATACTATGGATATTATTTATAGATACATTGTTTTCCTTTATATTTTAGACTACACAAGATCTGATTCCTTTGATCCATTAGACAGATTAGACGATGACTGGAGACATGTAGAGACGGTAGGTTGTTACAGAGGCATAGCAAGAGGGCATTAACATGTCATACTGTAATTGTTTCGGATGTACTTATTTTCAAGTACTTCACTGTTATCACATTTCCATGAAAATAAATCCATGCAAAAATGTATAAATAAGTGTAATTAGTAATATACAGCATAAGTCTAATGATGTTACCACAAAATTTTAAATACCTAGGAAGTTGTTTTCAGAAGGAAATCCGCAAAAATAGTACAATTACAGTAATACATAACCATAAACAGTATATTTTTGATGGCTTGAAATAGCTTGAACAATTCAAAAGGACACTGAGTGTGTTGATTAGTATACAATAGCAATCCACCAAAAACTTTTTCCAATATATGTTGTAGTATAGCTATACCAGTTGGTAAAAAAAAATGATGTGAATAGAATACTCAAATTGCTAAATTGGTTACACAATAGGAACAAGTAGACCGGTAAGGTCATACACAATGGACAATAAAACATAGTTGGACCTTGATCTCTAACATCCCTATAACTCAAACTGTTATCGTTAGTCATGTATTATTAGACAACTGTATGACTGTGAATAAAGGAAAATAACAGTTTTTAACTCGAAAGCCGTAGGCTGAGAGTTGTTAAACCATCCAAGAAAGTCATGTGAGGCTTCAGCTTGGAAGAGCTACATCCTTCCAATCAAAATATAGTGCGTAAATTTCTATTAAAATCCTTTTTTGTAAGTTGAATATTGAAGGTGTTAAATAGAATTGATATTGACGTACATTAAATAAATATTCACAGTATTAACATCCCTGTCTCTTGGAATAAATCCAGTAATACTGTGGTGAAGAACTTTGTCAAAGATTAAAATAACATGTGTTCCTGTGTCATGTGACATATTTCACACCGGGTATCCCGATAAAGATGTAATGGAGCTCTGGGGCATCTTTATCGGGATGCACGGTGTGTATTTATAGCAATGGAAAAGACATGCATACTAAATCACACAATCCGATTATTTTTATGTATTACGGAATAATTTAATATATATAAATTGTACCTTCTGTTCGTGTTTATCGATTCAGTTCTCAAATCGGCGAATGTATTTGTTTACCTCGATTGGCTGTTTAGCACATGAGTTGTACTTGACACCCATAAAAATATCACCCATTTCGATCATATTCACATGATTATGGAATTGCTTGTGATTTTGTATTCACTTTTGATAAATTGTACTTTCTATCCCCCTTGATCAAATCAGTTCTCTAAGGCCAATAAAGCATATTAATTCGTTATTTTCTATGTAGCAGTTCTTTGGATGACTACAAAGTTTTGCCACATGTAGATTTTCAGGGCTTTCGAGTTTCAGCTCCATCGGAGCTTTTATTATTGTATTGCAACATATTTCCCTAAGAAAGCAACCAAAAGTTAGCATGCAATAAATTTCCATATTGCACTAGTGCAAATATGTTTTTAATTTCATAACATCATAGACAACAAAAATCCCCTTAATTACAGAAATTCTAGCTTTAAATCGATACAATAAAAGTGTTATTACATGAATATTTGGGAATATTTTCCCTAGTAGAATATACGTTGCACTCGCAAGCTTGTGCAATATAAAATTCTACTCGGAATAATATTCCCCAATATTAATGTAATAACCCTATAATATGGTATATAATATATCATGATCTTTTCATCTCATATGGAAGGTTTTACATACGCATTTTTCAAGTAAGTTCATACACAATACACTCATATAATTTTTATTATACCCCCCGCAACGAAGTTGGGGGGGTATACTGGAATCACCATGTCCGTCCGTCTGTCCGTCCGTCCGTCCGTCTGTCCGTCCGTAGACATTTTTTGTCTGAAGCTTATCTCGGGAACCTTTCTGAATTGACTTTTCAAATTTTGTCAGAATGTTAGTAACTATAAGTACTTGTGCACCTCCTATTTTCAGATTGATTCATAAAATTTTAACAAAGTTACAGCACTTTGTAGATTTCTCCTACTTAGAGTCTAAATTGAAAATTTGTCTGAAGATTTGTCCGAAGCTTATCTCGGGAACCTTTTTGAATTGACTTTTCAAATTTTGTCAGAATGTTAGT
>MJUU01043221.1:28156-40011 GCA_002080025.1 Modiolus philippinarum
TGCCTTCCTCTTATTTTAAGTTGCCTCAAAGTTACGGTGGACTATTGGAGTACCCCCATGGTACGTTTCTACGTCTGTAACTGTGCAGGGTAGGATCATCAACAAGAAGCGGGGGGTATAAATTTGTGGCCCATCAGGCCACAGTTACATCTAGTTATCAGAGTTATTGCCCTATTACTTATACAATGTACAATTGATACATTGACATAAGTTGAAAGTTCTTAAAATGAAAACATCAATTTATGCCTTCCCGAATTGTTTCTAGGGCATTGGATATTAGGTGCCATTTCAAAGTTTTTAGACAACAGGACAAAAATTTGTTTAATTTTCCAGATGTTGAACTGCATTATTGGTATGGTAGATAAAACAAAGAGGGCACTAGCTGTACTACAGGAGAGGAGTTTACGGGACAGGGAAGAATTGTCATTATGGATGAGAAGACAGGCAGAGGGCATGGATCAAGACATTAAAAAGAGATCATCTGATATGATGTCGCATACACTGAGACAAACGGAAGACAGAGTAGCAGATGTGAGGAGACGGGCAGGTAGGTTTATATGATAGAAGGACATTTTTACGTATTTACATTTTATAAATACCCCAAAAAACAAAAACAAACAAAGTCAGTAATCAAATAAAAAAAAAATCCTAGTTTTCAGGGAAAATCAGGTTATTGAAAAGGTGAAAATGCAACGTCACAAAATTCAGTTACACAATTTGTGCCGATTTACCCCAGTTTGAATGGCGCAATTCCTTTATTAAAAAGAAATAGGAAAGTGGTCCTTATAACCCCAAGTAGTGATTTAAGATAATGGAAATCTACTAGGACTTTTTTACTTAGATACATGTAACAATTTTTGATTAAATTTTTGCAAAAGAAATAAAATATTCTTAATAAAAACAAACAGTTTCATTTTGATAAGATACAAACAAAAAACAAAATGATGTAAAACAAGATTGATAGTACCCAGCTTGATATGGTCAACTTTAACAAGATAACTTGTTCCAGTTAACAGCACCTAACACTGAATTGTTAAATTGTACAATATAACTTGTTCCAGTTAACAGCACCTAACATGGAATTGTTAACTTTTATAATATAACTTGTTCAAGCTAACAGTACCTAACATGGAATTGTTAACTTTTACAATATAACTTGTTCAAGCTAACAGTACCTAACATGGAATGGTTAACTTTTATAATATAACTTGTTACAATTAACAGTACCTAACATGGAATTGTTAACTTTTACAATATAACTTGTTCCAGTTAACAGTACCTAACATGGAATGGTTAACTTTTATAATATAACTTGTTACAATTAACAGTACCTAACATAGAATGATTAACTTTTATAATTTAATTTGTTCCAGTTAACAGTACCTAACATGGAATGGTTAACTTTTATAATATGACTTGTTCCAGTTAACAGTACCTAACATGGAATGGTTAACTTATATAATATAACTTGTTCCAGTTAACAGTACCTAACATAGAATGGTGAACTTTTATAATTTAACTTGTTCCAGTTGACAGTACCTAACATGGAATGGTTAACTTGTATAATATAACTTGTTTCAGAAGAAGCAGTAAATGAAGTTAAGAGACAAGCCATGTTAGAATTACAGAAAGCTGTTAAAGCTGCAGAGATGAAGGCTAATGAACTTGTTACAACAGAGAGAATTAAAATGGAACGAGCCATTACTGATGCTAGGAAACAAGCTCATGATGAAGTACTAAATAAAATCAATCATCAGGAAGAATCTAGTGAGGTAATTATCCTTATTGTTTTTGCATGCATTTTTATATGACCGCAAAAAATTTGAGGTCATATAATGGTATGGTGCTGTCCTCGTCGTCGTAAGGCGTCGTTGTTGTCTGTAGACACTTTTGTTTTTTGTGAATATCTTAAGTTTAAGTCAATCAATCCTTATGAAATTTTGACACAGTGTTCCTTGTCACAAAAGGAATTCTGGGTACAGTTTTTGTAATTTTGGCCCCTCCCGTTTTTAAAAAAGGGCCAAAAAGGGCAAAATTGGGTGTTTTCACATATTTGGCTCCAGAATATTTATTATTTATCAGATTTTGATGGGGTTTCTTTCAGTGTGTTCCTGAGGAAATTTCCTATCTGAAGTATGCAATGGATTTGACGTGGCATGTACCGTTAATGAGATAAAAGGGGCCCAAAAGGGGCGAATTTCAAAATTTTTATTTTTTTATTTTTAGTCGGATTTTGATGCAGTTTTTTGCAATGCATTCTAAATGAAAAATTAATATGGTGCTGCACCATCAGATTTTTTATAACTTGTTTCCTTTCCGAGCTATGAGGGGCCTAATGGGACCAAAATTGCAAACATGCAGATTACTTAAAACTTTAATTTTTCATCGATTTCGATGGAATTTTTTTCTTTGGATTCCTCTTGTTTTAAGCTTTCAGTGGTATGTCAACAGATTTGGCATAACTCTTGCCGTTTCCAAGCTGTAATGGTTCAAAGGGGCTGAAATTGCAATTTTTCAAAATATGTAAAATCTCTATTTTATCGGCTTCTGATGGGATTTTTTTCTTTAGATTCCTCTTGTTGTAAATTTATAGTAGTACTTCAACAGATTTGGCATATCTCTTACCGTTTCCGAATTATAAGGGGTCAAAGGGGCCGAAATTGCCAATTTTTGATAAAATGTTAAGTCATTGTCTTTAATCAGATTTCGATGGGGATTTTTTTTCTTTGGATTCATCTTGATATATGCTGTCAGTAGTATGTCAACAATTTTGTTTAAATCTTACAGTTTTGGAGCTTTCAGGGATCAAAAGGGCTAATTTTAATGTTCCTTAGTTTGTGTCCAGCTAATTACTGTGTCAAGATCCTTATTGAGTCTATCTTGTTACTGTGTCAAACTCTTAACTGGTTCCTGATTCGCTTATAAATTACACTTATTCAAATTTCAGTGGTCGACATGCTGTGGTCGTATCATGCTGCGCTCGACGTAGCCCTTTATTTACTATAGGGAAACTTAATAGAGAAAGAAAATAATTTGGCACCCAAAATTCGATGTAACCATGCAGCTGGCTTTGCTAGCTTAGGTACCAAGTGTGGCTGTTTTTCCTGTTATTTTACTTTTTAATCTTGATCTCTCACTCTGAATGAACCAATTCTGCATAAAACGTCTATAGTATTCCTCTTACTGACACTGCACAACCTCATCACCCTTGTAAAAAGATATTCTGACCAATTAAAGTGGATCCACTATGAAGCTGGTCATTGTTCAATACCTATTCCCAAGTCAATTATAAATATTACTTCTTGTAATTGTAATGCCATAATACAGTAACCTGAATATGAAATTCTTAGAAAATATCTGCTAGCAAAACTCTATTGATTTTTGGTAATTAATACTAGTTTTTATGTGTTAATGTTAGCTAAGAACTTTTAACTTTAACAAAATGCGAGTGAAAAGTTAGAATCAAGGGGAAGATAACCCTCTCAAAACTGAAGACCATTGATTACACAATAATTAATATGTTAACACAATGAAGTAGATATAAAGATATTGTTTATTACACCATTGACATGTGTAGTCCCCAGAAGCTGCTATGGTCCACACTGTATGAGGTATAATATCAGTAAATGCAGTTATTTTGGAGGTCTTGACAGACAACATAATCCTTTTTTTAGCACTCTTGTAATGATTTACAAAGTTAATTCAGTAAATAATTGAATTGTTTAAATTAATTTTAGAGTTGCTGGAATTGTGGACGTAAAGCTAGTGAGACATGCAGTGGCTGTAACATAGCTAGATACTGTGGATCATTCTGCCAGCATAAGGATTGGGAAAATCATCATCTTGTCTGCGGCAAATCACGCTCATCTACATCCACAGGTCCAGAACTTAGACCAGACTCTCAGAAATCTGCCGCCAACAGTCCTCAGGAAAAAACAGAGGTTGAAGCACAACCTGGCGAATCTAGTCCGGTTAATTCAGTGGAACGATTGTCAGTTTCGCCGACATCAAACAAAGGGTCGCCTGCAGAAGCAAAAACAACAGATGTATCAAGATGAAACAAACTTTTTCTGTATTTTCTCTACTAATACAGATACAGTGTTTAGAATTAATGAGGGTTTCCTCTTCTGGTGCAGTGTGCAGAATTACTAGTGTTTAAATTGACAGTATTTGTACAATAATTGACATATACACATATGTTATGTCATAGCACAATGACAGGACGTAAATACACTAATGTTACCTTTATGTCAGTTTTTTAATCTTTAGTTTATCTGCAAAAAGCGAGAACACAACCTTTGGCAATATTTTTTGCAAAAAGTATGATTTAAGAAAGTGAAGCTTAAAATTGAAATTCAGCATGAATCTAATCCTTGTGATAATTTTATAGAATTTAAACACATTGTTTACATTTATATATGAAATTTTCAGTTAGGTAGTAAGATAGCAAGGTTGTAGCATAAATTGATGGACTTAATGTGTAATGTTAAGACTAAGATTTGTCAAAATTGTAATGATATATAATGGACATGCAAATTTCACCATTTTTTCATCTAAATATGTTGTAAATCTTTATGTTTGTCAAATGTCAAGTTAAAAAAAAAAATGAAAATCTGACTTTTATGGAAACATTTCAAACTTTGAATATGTTGTGTTTTTATCATTCAATATTCTGTACTGGATGTATCATCTTTTTTATCGTAACAATCAGAGGTGTTCCAAAAAAGGGTATCTACGCATTTTACCATTGTGTTTTAAATGCAAATGGTGTATAAAGTTTGAACACTTAAATATGTGGTAGAATGGCATTTTAATTTTTTGTGGAGACCTTTTGAAAGAGAAATTTTATATATATTAATATGTAAATATAGAAAGAAATTAGCCTAAGTTTCTAAACTTGATTAAAAGGCATAATATTAAATATGTATATATTGTGATTTGTATATTTGTGAAATGCACAGCATTGTTTGAGTTGTATACGTAAAACTGCGAATCTGTGATTATCTGTTTAAAGCTTTAAGTTTTTGTTTCTATGGTGATATAGTGCTGACTCGACATGTTTTTTTTTCTTCTTTTTCTTGAATTCCACTTTAAATACCTTGATTATATTTAGGCGGACTGATATGGGAAAATGTTATGAATAAATAGCATAAATCATGTTTGACAATCTATCTAAGCTTCTATTGTGAAAATATATCCTCCCTAAAAATTTGCATAATCAAACTGTCAATGGTTAGGGTTTTTTCTTTATTTGCTATATACATTTTTGTTGATTTTTAAGATTAAGTTATAAATATCAGGGTATTATACTATATTGGTCTTTTTTGTTATTATTTATGTTTTCATACTCATTTTAGTCTCTCTGTGCCAATTTATTATTCTGTTAAGGGTTTCACTTCTGGGTATGTTTGATATATTGTAAAGTTATTTATTTCTAGTCAGGGATATGGTATTTTTGAATTATCCCGCTAAAGATGACAGTACTACTATAAATACCTGTTAATTCATTGGATAGGGTCATGTTAATACACATCTATTTCATGCCTTTTTAAAGAAAACTGCAAAACTACTCTAGGTTATGGAAATGAGTTGCAAACTGTTACCTCAGGCCAGAGGCCAAGGGCATGATTGCATTTGAACATCATCTCCAGCATCAGGAAATCATGTGATATTGTTAAGCTTTTTTATACGACCGCAAAAATTTGCGGTCGTATTATGCTATGGCCCACTCGTCATCTGCGTCGGCGTCAGCTTCTGTGGACAGCATAACTTTGGTTCTAGTAGCAAATCATTTCCAAATTTTAGTATGAGGTTTCTGGGCACAAGCTTTTACCCGGGTTTTAATTTCGGTTTTTCGGCCCCGCCCGTGTCTGTGGACAGCATAATTTTGATTCTAGTAAACAGATCATTAATACATTTCAGTATGATAAATCTTGGCATATGCCTAAGCCCTGGTTGTAATTTCATGCTCCTGGCCCCACCTGTTTCAGAAAAAGGGGCTAAAAAGGGTTAAATCGGGTGTTTTCACATATTTGACTGTAGAATCTTTATCATTTATTGGATTTTGATGGGGTTTCTTTCAGTGCGCTCCTTAGCAAATTTCCAATCTGAAGCATGCCAACAGATTTCATGTGGCATGTACTGTTCATGAGATAAATAGGGCTAGAAAGGGGCAAATTTTGAAATTTTATTTTTTCATACTAAGTCTGATTTTGATGCTATTTTTTGCAATGGTATCCTTATGAAAAATTAATATGGTGCTGCACCATCAGATATTTGATTACCTGTTTCTTTTCTGAACTCTGAGGAGCTAATGGGGCCAAAATTTGTAACATGCAGATAACCTAAAATTATTATTTTTCAATGGATTTAGATGGGGGTTTTTTTCTTTGGCTTCCTCTAGTTGTAAGCTTTCAGAGGTATGTCAATGGATTTGGCATAGCTCTATTCATTTTTGAGCTATAAGGGGTCAAAGGGGACAAAATTGCAAATTTTTGAAATATGTTAAATCTGTATTTTTCATCAGATTTTGATGGGATTTTTTTCTTTGGATTGCTCTTGATGTAAGTTTTCAGTTGGTAGTCAAAAGAATTTGCATAGCTCTTGCTGTTTTTCATCCATAAGTGATCAAAAGGGTTGATTTTGCTCCCGAGTTTGTGTCCAGCTAATTACTTTGTCAAGCTCCATTTTGTGTCCATCTTATTATTGTGTCCAGTTCTAATTTACTGTGTCCACATTGGCTTTAAACTACAATTGTTCAAATTTCAGTGGTCGCCATGATGCAGTCGTATCATGCTGCGCTCGGCATAGCCATTTATTACCAATGGATATAAAGCAAGCAGCCAAATAAAAATGTTTACCATCAACAGATCTTTTTTGGTTTGACCAGTTAAATCCTTAATTTTTATTTTTAATACATTTATATGAATATCATATAGGTTAGAAATATGGAATAATGTTAATTTTTAAGGTCCACACAGAAAATATTGTTGTATCGTGGCGAGTCCGATACTAGTGATATTTTCTGACAAGACCTTCAAAACTACCGTTATTGTTTTTATCAGCAACGTCATGAGAGCCATGATGTCATTGCCTGATATTTTCTTGTATCGGGTCAGTACGGAGATACTGAAAATATCGGTTAGAAAGATCAAAGAGAAAAATGTACATATTGCCAATAATTAAGAAAAACAATTACCTGTTCCATAAGATATGAAATTTTGATAAGCGAATTAAAATGTAGTTTATGAAAAAGAAAATTCCTTTATTTTAATTAGGTCAAATAACTGTATTTTTAAAGTGTTTGCCAGAACTTTGACCTTGACACACTTCTGAAAATGATATATGTGATAAATGTAAGTTTGTCTCGCAATTCTCTCTTTACCTTCCACATAGTTGGATAAGTACAGTATTATCATTTGTATAAATGTTACATGAAGGAGAGACATGAATTGCCACAATTACCCCTAGTTATAAGATAAATTCTAAATTTTGCAAATCTTGTTGAAAACTTAGGAGTGTCTCCCTCATGCAAAGCTCTGCCCTTAGCTGATTTTAACGTTCCCTTTAGATCATATTTTGTTATTTGTTCTCTATCCGTTTTTAAAAACCTTTGAATTTATGGTCTTCCAAATGTTTAGATTTTATCTGCACTGAAGAGATAAGTTGTCGAAATGGCCATATTCAGAAAATAAATTTACAGTAACTTCTGTATTTTTTTATTCACAAAGAAGACACCACAATTACCCCTAGTTATAAGATAAATAATCCAACATGGCATATCTAGTGGCTTTTTACATAAGATTGTGTTGTTGTAATATGAATTTTAACTAAGAAAGGGAAAGTGTATTGTGAAGGAGTTAACAGGTATTTGTAGAGTTCATTCTGTTCAAACCGTTGTGGAAAAGGGAGAAATTCAATTGATCTTCAGCCTTGAAATCTCCTTTTGTAAGAAAGTAAAAAAAAATCTTATAAGTGTTTGCTGACAAAGTCTAGCAAAATTTGGCATAATTTTATAATCATGTAAAATGATTGTTTGGCCTGACCAACTTTTTCTGAGATTGTCAGGTCAGATATTTGACATGTAAAAAATCTTTTCTAAATCTCTGAAAAATACAGTTCTTCTAAAATGTATTTTTTTTTCTCTTGTTATTTCTGAGTTTGAAGAATCATTTAAATATTGACAATCATGTTTTACTGTCTTTTTGTAAAATCTTTATTTGATTAGCTTATTGATATCTGGTTAAAAGTCTTTGATGACAAAAAGTAGATTTTTCTGTGAAAATGATTTTCACAAATACTGAGAGAAAAGTTGAGTGTGTTAAAATTGTAAATAATGAAAAGAACTTGTATTTTGTGGAGATAATATTTAATAAAATCTAAAAGCAGAAAGATCAAGGTGTCACATCTGAGATATATGTGTAAATACAATAAAAATAATACCAATTTTATGCTGATTGTATGTTATAATGGCATTGAAATATTTTGAAATATTGGAGATTGTACCCGTGAAATTTGAAATGAAAAACTATAATATAAATGTAAGCTTTTTGGTGTCATATGCTGAAGATAGGTTTTCTAATAAAACAAAATATTTGAGAATGTAGTTACGAATGTAATTTCAATAGCAACAAGTGCTATAGAGACCATATTGACATATTTTGAACTGTCATTGTTTTATATGGAAGACCCAAATGACACCTTATTGGAGATAAAAAGAAAAATTCAGTGAAACATAATTTTAGATAAAGCAAAAATTTTAGTGACACATAATTTAGAAAAAAAAGAAATGTTTTATTGATCCCACTAATTTTAGACAAAAGAAAGATTTTGGTTTCATATATTGGAGAAAACAAGAAAAATATCAAAGACATATTTGGATATAAAGAGAGATTTAAATGGCATCTAGATCAGATAAATAGCATAAATTAGAGATGAGAATAAATAGTTAAAAGACACATTTGAGAAAAGATATACTAGTTACAAATATTTTAGAAAAGAAAATGTTCAGTGACAAACATTAGAATAGACTCAATATTTAAGAAGAAAGGATTCAGTTAATCAATATTTGAGAAAGGAAAGATTTCAGTAATGTATTTTTGAGATTGTATGATTTATTGTTCTGTATGTATTTATTGTGCAATATGTATTACTTCTGTCTCATTCTATCATCATGTCAATAAAAATACTCGAAAAATAGTTTTATTTTGGTTTGATTTTCATAATTCGAAGATGGCCACCACTAGAGATCATAGTTCAACATTGGACCATATTTGAAAATGTTTAAAATTGCTTATTCTTGAAAAACGATTCATTCATCAACTTGATACTTATAAGGCATTGTAACATGATGGTTATTAAACAAATATATGATTTTAGTACCCATCATCAAGATGGCCATCACTGCAGATCTTTAATAGTGAAATATTGGACCCTTTAGGAAGATGTCGAAAAAGAGTTTCATATATCAAGTTCGTAATAGGAAATTTTAATGAATAATATGAAATACCAAATTTATATATTTGTATGATCACAAATCAAAAATGGCTTCCAACAGGGAACAAGGTTTAAGAGAATTTTTTCTATTTATGAAAACTGTCTTATACATCAAGTTTATATTAACAAGACTTTTTAACAAGATAGTAATGAACAGAGTGATAAAGCAATGAAAGGAAATGGATTAAATGTACACGAGACAAAGTCTCTACAAATACATGGCAAAACAAAGCAATGGAACAACACTTTTACTGTTATTCTTCATCATGAAGTCACCATGAGGCCTTCAACAATTAGCTAAGCTCATACCTCTTAGTACTAGATGACCCCTAGCAACGGTTTTAGCAGAATTCATTGCTTGATGTCGAGCAATGCTACATCCATTTCACCTGGCAAAGTATTCCTACAATCGCTGTCATCCTTTGCCGAAAAAAAAAGAGTAACAGAAGACATTCAAAACACTTAAAACAAAACAGGTATTGAATACTATTCCCACAATCTCTGTCATCCTTTGCCCGACAAAAAGACTAACAGAAGGCAATGACAACACTTAATAAAACACAAGGCACACATCGAGTCAAAAGTAAGAAAACTTGGCATAATATAATCATGAAATGTAGGCACAATAAGCAGGTGGTCGCAATAACAATTGAAACTAGGGTTCCTGTGTTTGGATACTAACACAAAAGTCTCCCAAACCTCCCATGGACACAGGAGATGGCTTTTTTGGAGTCTGGCACAATCTAGATAACCCATCTGTAAAGTTTCATCCAATTTGGAGCACTTAATTTTCCCGCCTTTTTTCCGTTTCCATGGCAACGGTGGCCATTTTGAAATTTTTTGCCCGAAAATGTTTTCTGCAATTTGTATTCATGCTTCCTTTGAAGTTTCGTTCAATTTGGAGCACTTTTAATTTTCCCACCTTTTTCTGTTTCCATGGCAACGGCAGCCATTTTAAAAATTTCAAGACCCAAGTGCACCCCGCGGGATGGGTATCAATATTCTTCGAGAAAACTTCCGGACAAGTTCAGTGGCAAAGAAGAGAGAAATAAAAACACCTTAATTAATTAAAGAGCCCTAGTGAGCAAGCTCAGAAACCCCTTGCCCCCACATATCGGATACTCCTGCATTATCTAAAAATTATCACAAATGGAAATCCAAGTACAGTCTAACTTTGATGGCTCGAACACCCAAGGGACCTATGAAAACAGTTCGAGTCAAAGGAGTGTTCGAGAAACTAAAATTTAGGCCGTGGCTATTTAATCGGTACTGGCAAAATAGTTTACAGGCTATTTGACTGGCGTTGGCAAAATAGTCTGTGGCCTATTCAGCCGTCGCCAGTTAAATAGCCTATAAAATGCGTTCTTGCTATTTTGCTGGCAATGTTTTTATTATAAATTGTCTATATGTGTCATAAATAGCTCCTACATCAGATATTTTTGTTTTGCAGTGTGTGTGAAATTCATTGAAGAAATGTGTGTGAAAATCACTGAAGAACAAGACTCCAAGCAGAAAAAATTTCATTATATATTAGTATTTAGACTGGTCTTTTGAGTTTGTACAAGAAATTCTGGGAAAAGATCGGATAAACATGCAGAGTAATATGGGAAAAGATAAAGTTTAAAAAAAAAACTGAAATTCTATCAAATATAAGAAGCAGCTGTAAAATCTTTTATAGATGCTAATATGCTAAGTTGTTTTGATATCGAATTTGTAAAAACTATCAAATCGATCAAAGTATTAAACTTTAAACAAGAGGCTCTCAAGAGCCTGTATCGCTCACCTGGGTCCTGCAACACTATAATTCCCAATTGATGGTCCATCTTTGCTGGTGTATGTTTAAATTTAATCCATTCAATGGTTTACCATGATATCTTTGTATGCATTTCCCCCTAGGGTCCAATTCATTGCCTGCAGCCATGTTGGATGATGGTTCAGAACTGAAGTAAAAACACTTAGTCAGCTTCTCATAAGCAAAGTTTGGATTAAATCTATTAAGCAGTTCTCTAGAAGATCTTTTGTTAAATTAAGTTCACAGCTGGTGACACTTGGTCAGCACCTGACAGGCATCATTCATGTCATGTTTGATTTAAATCCATTCAGCAGTTCTCTAGATGATTTCCCATAGGGTCCAATGCTGTCGGTCATGTAATATGACAGACTAGGCACCAAAGTAATAACACTTGGTCAGCACCCCATACACATCATGCCAAGTTTGGTTCAAATCCATTCAGTGGTTCTAAAGTAGTAGTTCTTTGTATGCATTTTCCCATACGGGGTCCAATGTTAAAATTAAGATCCCCGCTGGTGGCCATGTTGGATGATGGATCGGCACCAAAGTAACAACACTTGGTCAGCAC
>MJUU01043221.1:54217-65338 GCA_002080025.1 Modiolus philippinarum
TAAGGGTTTATGGTTTTCATACCCTGCCTCACAAAGTCGTAAGGTATAATGTAAAAACATGAGTTATGTGTCCGTTCTTCTGTCTGTCTTTCCCTCCGTTTGCGTCGCAGATTTCCCCATGATAACATGTTTAAGAAATAACGTTGCGTCTTAAACTTGGTTTTAGTTCTTTAAAAACAAAAGTCATGCCAAGTCTAAGTTAAGCTCAAAGGTATAGTTGGTTCTAGGACTATGCCCTTTAAAGTTTCCTTTTTTTTTACTATCCTCACAATAAACCAAGTTGTTTACAGCTGAACATTCTGCACACTATCAACACTTTTTTGAAAAATTTTATGATCGTAACATTGTTCACAGCCCTAAAATGTAAGAAAAACATGACACCAAAGTGATAAATGTGATTAATTATAATCAAATGGCTTGATTACTATATGAGTTCGGGATTGCCACTTCCCAGTTATAATCTGTTGTCAGTGATAACTATATCTGTTGTTTGTGATAGCCAAAAACAGTGTTACCTCTGAAATAAAATGAAGATTTCGTCCATATGAGGAGGTGCATGAATGACAGTTTTTGATATATAATAAGTAAAGACCTATATTTTTTATTTGTATTAAAATACTAAAGCTAATTTCCGTATTATTGCAAAATTAAACTATTTTTCGGACGATCCCGTGTAATAATCTTTAAAAATGCACTTTAATTCAGCAAAAACTCCCTATCTATGATACTTCATACAGTAGTATTTATCTCATATGTTAACCAATACATATTAAATAAATAGCAAAAACAATGAAAAGGTTCAATGGGATGTAAACAAAATTATGATACAACAAAAGACTTACGGTCTGTCACTGCAAACTTGTTTACATATCTGCAGATGTGATAGCCACTCTAGATGGGATTGCCGGTAATAGGGTGTGATGCTCTGAAATACGAAGGCAGTCGTATTAACAGAGAATGGCAGTTTTAATGCCGAGTATTCGAGTACCAATTAGGTACTCGATACTCGTACCTTCCGAGTGATACTCGAGTATTCGAGTACTCGTTGACATCCCTACCATATATTAATTATTTAATAATTTAGATAAGAAAGTTAACCGTCCCATTAAGTGCGAAATACTGCAGATGTGATTAGCTTAAGCACTGATTTTAGACTAACAAAGTCAGAAGGGGGCATAATAACTGTTGTATGATACTGTTTACCTTTTGACTAACCCGCGCTTAAAATCATGTGACCAATATTAGAATAAATACGACTCGGCGTATACCTCCGCAGTTAGGAATTAGTTGAACTATGCATTGTCTAAAACCGCCGTGCGCGGTCCCGGCTGAAGAATAGGCCCGCAGCATCCTCTGAGCTTGGAGTATGAGCCATCCTAACAGAGGACCCCGAGGGAACCCCGGGATATAGAAATAGGACCCAGTATCTCCGGCTTGCGGGGTGTGACCCCTCCTAAACGGAGGCTGACCCCGAGGGTCCCGGGATATAGAAATAGGACCCATTCCGTGGTTGTGCGGGATTAATAAATACACAACCCATCTTTCGGATGGGATGTAAACTCAGGTCCACGTGTTGGAAGAAATGCCACGCTTCCTGCACGTTAAAGAACCCTTGTAGCAAGCTCTCTTTGGGGTGGTCCGTAGGTGATCGGCTACAAGGCTAAATTCCCCGCCCTTGACGATTTCACCCTACTTTTCCAGTGGCAGTCAGAATTTCCCGTCCCATGGCCATTTCCATACCCCAAAGTGATTATTTATCAACAAACTTGTTCTCGTCTTGATATAGCTGAAATATTGCTGAGTAGACGTTAAACAATATTCAATCAATCAATCAATCATTGTCTAAAATATAATCCCATCTGTTCAGTTACATAAGTTTTCCATTTATTGCATTAATTTTAAAATAATGTTTTTATAATTCATCAAATATTCTTATGTTTGCTTTAATCATTCCAATGCAACAATTTTGTGAATTTAAAAAGTGTCTTGAATGGGGTGTTATTTAACCTTGTGGATTTCGTCAAGCCCAAAGCTACTTCGTAGCTCTTGGGCTAAAAATGGAAAATTATTCAATGCAGGTAATTAGCGATATAAATAAACATTTTCGTATCAGAAATTGAGAAAAGATTGTGTTTATTCTTTGTAATCAATGTCAGTGCTTACTATGGTGGCCCGATGCGGCCATTTCGGAAACTTCGCGTTTTCGCGTTTTCTACTTTCACTTTCCACAGAGCGAAAACGAAATCGAGAAGGCGAAAACGCGAAAGCGAAATCACGAAAACGCGAAATGAATTTCACTTCATGTTTTGCGTTTTCGCTTTCGCGTTTTCGCCTTTGCGATTTTCGCATTTTCGCGATTTCGTTTTTGCGTTTTCGCGATTTCGCGATTTCGTCTCGGAAGAAAAAATCTAACACATGCGTCATTTGACATCTCAAACTTCAATTGAAAAACAGTATGTGCTATGTTGTGACCAAATTCAATAAACTCATGAACTGTATTAATTATTCGGATGTAATTACTACTCAAACCAACTTTTGTATTTTGTATACGTTTTAAGACTTTCATATGTTAGATTCTCTCCATACCGTATGTGTAATATAATTAGAAGTTGAAATGATATTTTATAGTAAGAATAAGTTTAAATTGGTGTGCATTCCTTCATTCGCGTCTTTTAAATTTAATATAAGGTCAACTGGGTTTGTGTGTGAACAAGATCTGACCTGTCACAATGGACAAATTTGTCAAAACAATATCATTAGATCGTTATTGTAGGGGATTTTTTCACTGACATATTCATCTCTCCGTTACTTCTTTTCCCCGTAAATTGATTCCTACATTTACACCCCCGGTGAAACTGTACACTGTGCAATCAGGACAGCGACTAACTGTACGCAGGGTAGTGCAAAACAAACCAAAAATAGACATGCAGACGAAAAGTAACTTCATTATTATATGGTATTTATATCATATTTATATGTGAAAAAGAAAGGAAATGGGGTAAATGTCAAGGAGACAACATCTCATATCCAGGTTAAAACGACCTGAAACAAAGCATCTAGTGGTCACCGTACGGTCTTCAACACAGTGAGGAACCTCACACCATATAGCAAGCCCTAAATGGCCTCAAAACGGTAAAAAAGTGAATAAGTCAGAAGGGGGGCATAATAACTGTTGTATGATACTGTTTACCTTTTGACTAACCCGCGCTTAAAATCATGTGACATTGGATACGACTCGGAGTATACAACAATTTTGTGAATTTAAAAAGTGTCTTGAATGGGGTGTTATTTAACCTTGTGGATTTCGTCAGGCCCAAAGCTACTTCGTAGCTCTTGGGCTAAAAATGGAAAATTATTCAATGCAGGTAATTAGCGATATAAATAAACATTTTTCGCGTCTTTTAAATTTAATATAAGGTCAACTGGGTTTGTGTGTGAACAAGATCTGACCTGTCACAATGGACAAATTTGTCAAAACAATATCATTAGATCGTTATTGTAGGGGATTTTTTCACTGACACATTCATCTCTCCGTTACTTCTTTTAAGGCATTTCCCCGTAAATTGATTCCTACATTTACACCCCCGGTGAAACTGTACACTGTGCAATTAGGGTAGCGACTAACTGTACGCAGGGTAGTGCAAAACAAACCAAAAATAGACATGCAGACGAAAAGTAACTTCATTATTATATGGTATTTATATCATATTTATATGTGAAAAAGAAAGGAAATGGGGTAAATGTCAAGGAGACAACATCTCATATCCAGGTTAAAACGACCTGAAACAAAGCATCTAGTGGTCACCGTACGGTCTTCAACACAGCGAGGAACCTCACACCATAAAGCAAGCCCTAAATGGCCCCAAAACGGTAAAAAAGTGAATAAGTCAGAAGGGGGCATAATAACTGTTGTATGATACTGTTTACCTTTTGACTAACCCGCGCTTAAAATCATGTAACATTGGTTTACAATATTAATACGACTCGGAGTATACATGTACAACAATTTTGTGAATTTTAAAAGTGTCTTGAATGGGGTGTTATTTAACCTGGTAAATTTCGTCAAGCCCAAAGCTTCTTCGTAGCTCTTGGGCTGAAAATGGAAAATTATTCAAGGGAGGTAATTAGCGATATAAATAAACATTTTCGTATCAGAAATTGAGAAAAGATTGTGTTTATTCTTTGTAATAAATGTCAGTGCTTACTATGGTGGCCCGATGCGGCCATTTCGGAAACTTCGCGTTTTCGCGTTTCCTACTTTCACTTTCCACAGAGCGAAAATGAAATCGAGAAGGCGAAAACGCGAAAGCGAAAACGCGATATAAAGAAGGCGAAAACGCGAATGCGAAATCACAAAAACGCGAATGCGAAATCACAAAAACGCGAAATGAATTTCACTTCATGTTTTCGCGTTTTCGCTTTTGCGTTTTCGCTTTCGCGTTTTCGCCTTTGTGATTTCGCGTTTTCACGATTTCGTTTTCGTGATTTCGCGATTTCGCGTTATCGCGATTTCGTCTCGGAGGTAAAGATCTAACACATGCGCCATTTGACATCTCAAACTTCAATTGAAAAACAGTATGTGCTATGTTGTGACCAAATTCAATAAACTCATGAACTGTATTAATTATTCGGATGTAATTACTACTCAAACCAACTTCTGTATTTTGTTTACGTTTTAAGAGATTCTCTCCATACCGTATGTGTTCTATAATTAGAAGTTTAAATGATATTTTATAGTAAGAATAAGTTTAAATTGGTGTGCATTCCTTAATTCGTGTCTTTTAAATCTAATATAAGGTCAACTGGGTTTGTTTGTGAAGAAGATCTGACGTGTCACAATGGACAAATTTGTCAAAACAATTTCATTAGATCGTTATTGTAGGGGATTTTTTCACTTACATATTAGTCTCTCCCTTACTTCTTTTAAGGCATTTCCCCGTAAACTAATTCCTACATTTACACCCCCGGCGAAACTGTACACTGTGCAATCAGGGTAGCGACTAACTGTACGCAGGGTAGTGCAAAATAAACCAAAAATAGACATGCAGACGAAAAGTAACTTCATTATTATATGGTATTTGTATCATATTTATATGTGAAAAAGAAAGGAAATGGGGTAATTGTCAAGGAGACAACATCTCATATCCAGGTAAAACGACCCAAAACAAAGCATGTAGGGGTCACCGTACGGTCTTCAACACGGTGAGGAACCTCACACCATATAGCAAGCCTTAAATGGCCCCAAAAAGGTAAAAAAGTGAATAAATCAATGGAAACAAACCACATCCAATAACCCAAGTATCAAGAAACTAAAATTTTATCAGAAGACAAGGACAGGCCAATGACCAACATATTCCTGACTTGAAAAAGGCGCAAAAATTGCGGTGGGGTTAAACTCGTTTTCTTGGATCCAAACCCTCCCCTATGTATGGTGAATGGCTAAAAATAAATACACAAGAAGACGCACAGTAAAAATCAAACAAGAAAAAAGTCCAACTTATCAAGACGAGTACCCTTACAATGAAGTACATAAAACATGAAGACAATACACACAGGTACTGTCCGGACAAATGCTCGCAGTTACTGACAGCTAGCTAAGGACATCCGTTTACTATGATATCAAGCCTTCTTACATATGAAATTTCAATTGAAATACTTCTAAATAGATTTGGTATAACAACATCATCAATTATGAAAGAAGAACATGATATTGTGCAATGCCAAATACTGCCAATATGAAAAATTGTTTAAATTTTTATTTAAGGTGTAAAGCATTTAGGAGATGATCAATATTTATCTCCTGGTGGTAAAAAAAATACCTAAGTTATTGTGAATATAATTTCTGTAGAAAGGAATAAGCTCAAATGCAAGATTGCATGTGGTAGTGAAAAAAATATTTGACTCTATCGTGAATATAAAGTGATAGTGTAAATATTGACTGTCTGAATATTAACACTATTGCTTCAAGCATTTTTAAATGCAATGAATGTTTTCTGTTGAAGTGAAATGTTCCGGCTAAAAAATACAAAATCATTTGTATATTGGCTTTACTAATTCAGCTTATTGGTAATTCGTTCTCTATCAGTTTTACACATATTTTGGTATATGGATCTGCACTGAAGAGATATAAGTTGTCGGAATGCGATGTGCAGAAACTAAATTAACAGGAACTTCGGTATTTTGTTATTTATTACCATTAGGCCTATGCCTCTGCCGTGTACCCAGTGCTTCGGTGCTAGCCCGAAAACTGATCTTATTTGGAAACTTGCAATATCTAAATTGAACAATTTTCTTTTTTTCAAAACTAAGGAGTATCTTCCTCTTGCATAGCTCTGTTGAAAGCTGATTATAGATTCTATTTGTAATATTTCTCTATCAGTTTTACACACATCTCGGTAAATGGATTTCGAAATGTCTTAATTTGATCTGTTCTGAAGAGACATAAGTTGTCAAAATGTGCATATGCAGAAACTAAATTTATTTACAGTAACCTTGGTATTTTGTTATTTATTACCACTGGGTCGATGCCTTTGCTGGCGGACTTTTAGTCCCTGAAGGAAATCACCAATCCAGTAGCCAGTGCTTCGGTGCTGGCCCGAAAACTGGATTTATTTGGAAACTGGCAATATCTTGATTTATTAAAATTTTGTTCAAAACTAAGGAGAATCTTTATCATGCATAGCTCTATCCTTAGCTGATTTTGGCTTTACTATTTAGATTATATTGGTAATTTGTTACACATATTTCGGTATATAGATTTCCAAATGTTTTGATTTAATTTGCACAGAAGAAACATAAAGTTTCAAAATGCACATATGCAGAAACTAATTAACAGTAAACAGTGACTGCGGTATTTTGTTATTCAAAATGTTTTTAAAGGAAGAATATAACTCTTCTAGAATATAACTGTTATTTGGGATATGTAAAACACAGACGGGAAATATGAACTCATATCTCCTGCGAAATACTCATCAACCAAAATTTAACAAGACCAGAGAACATAAATATGTCTATGTCAGTAAGATTATTTATTACTCTTTGAATGGTTACAGTTTTGCATTTGAGTAAAATCAACACCCTTAATTTTATATTCTACATAGCAGAGTGTAAAAGGACAAGAGCATTAATTAGAAAGAATAATTTTAAGTTACTTTCTTGGTACACAATTTGAAATATGACAGAAAGACAGAAACAGTTTCTCTTGGTAAATTTTAGACATGAAATGGAAAATGCATGATCTCAAACGGTGGACCCTACTGTTTCAATCGTACAAAATGTAATATGAATTACACATTTTTTGTTAAAAAGACGGTTTTAACTCTTAGTATTTTGATATTTTGAATGATGATAAATTTAACCCAAGTAGATAAAAATGTTATAATATTGTTTATTTTTCACTCACAGAATTCACATTTATCAATAGAAGAGTTCCATGCAAAACTACAGGAAGCAACAAACTTCCCATTTAGGCCTTTTGTCATTCCATTTTAGAGGTAAAAAATTTTAAAGGTAAAAAAGTAAAGACTAAAATTCCAATGCAGTGTTTATGTTTGGGTAATGGTCTGAATGAATTGTTTAATTTGCTCATTATAAGCCCTGAAGCTTAAACAATATTTACATATAATTATGATAATGTTGGTAAGGTCGACTTATATATCTGTCAAACTGTACAAACTTGTACATAGAAAATGTAACCTACAAGCTCTCAAATGTCAATGTAAAAGATTTTGAAAGTTTTGGAAGAGGTATCAATGCACAAGACAAGAGAAACGTTCACGGTAAAAAAAAATGTTTAAGGACAGAGAGAAATGAAATAGCAAAATATTGTACAAAATTCTTGAGGGCGATAAGGTAAAGACAACATTACCTGAAATGTTTCGGAGAAATGGATAAGTTGTATACATGATATAATATTTTTTCAGGCAAATCTCCCATTACTTCAGAGAGAATTATTACACTATGCAAGAATAGCAAAGCAGACTCCCCAACAGTACCTATCTCCTCAACATGAACAGATACTGTTTGATCAATCATCACCCCCTAATGAGCCCCAAGATTATTCCAATGAATTCAATGAAAATGGCAAAAGAAGACCATTCGACAGGTCTGTATCAAATAAGACACAATTTTGTTTCGATTTCTTATTTTTTGTGTTTTTTTTTCTTGTCATTTTTCTCTCTATGGCTCTTTTTTGAACGGGAGGTTTAGAGACCAATTGTCTCAAATGTCCCATTTAGAGCGGACCAATTTTTTGCAATTTCAGAGTTATTGAAATTCGAATGAGAGTAAGCATATTTTTATCAATTAATTATCATAAGTATAAGAAAATGGTTTCCGTAAGGGAAGGAGTAGTAAAGCAAGCGAGAACCGAACCGTCAATCCAAAACGAATAATCCAAGGACAATGGCAAAATCGGAAACAAAAAAGAAACAGAGACACAACACGAGTACGACACAGAAAAGAAAAATGAAGACACACACACACAAAGATGAACAACACGGACCCTATAAAAACCATGGATGAGATCAAGTGCACCGGTAGAGTAGGTATCTCCTGCTTCTTATAAGACACTATCCGTGTTGAACATGTCAAATCCGGTAGTAAAGTCAAATCCGGTGGAGGAAACAACAAATAAACTTTAAAAAGAAAGGTCTGTTATCATCTAGGAAACAGATATCCCAAAGCGGTCCACAAGATGGTGATGTCGACCGTAAAACCTGTGGGGGTGACTTCAAGTTTTTGGTAACTTGCTCTTGTTGAAGTAGCCTATTTGTGAGCATCCGGGCTCTATCAAGGAAGTCACTGTATCGAACACAGGCTCTTGAATAACGAATGAGCTGGGAGATGTAAACTCCATATGTGGGCGCTGTTGGGATGTTGCTACAAAGAAAAAGGAAGTTTACTATTGGAAAGGTGAAGTCATTGCGTTTGTCGTACAGCTTAGTTTGAAGTCTACCTCTGTTATCAATTTCAAGATGAAGGTCAAGGTACGAGGCTGATGTGGAAGTGTCTGTGGTATCCTTAATTTCGAGCTCTTTTGGATAGATCAGATTGTCCAAAGCGAGGGTTGTTTAGTGACAAAATAATTTATATAACGGAATCTGAAATTGAAGGATTGGGCCAGTTTTTTATCTTTATTTTGAAGAAGCTCTTCGATGAATTCAGCATCATTAGAGCGGCGAAACAGATCGGCTAGGAGAGGCGCACAGTTTGTGCCCATAGGAATTCCGATAGTCTGTTGAAAAAAACAAGTCCTTTAATTATTGTCGATCAGAAACTCTAACATTTTAATTACTTCTTCCTCTGTATATTTTTCTCATTTTTCACAAAGTAGGCTTGTTCTCTACCTACAACAATTTACCTAGATCGTCGTTCACCGTTCTATGAATTAAACCTTCCAGTCGAGATGTAAGTTGTTCATGAGGAATAGTAGTGTAAAGTGTGGAGAAGTTGAAAGTTTTAATACTGTTACAGTGTGATAATGATCTAGAGTTTAAGATGTCAAGTAGATCTTTGGATTTTTTCAAAATCCACATTTCATTTACGCCGCTTCATGAAAAGCAAGTATCACAGTATTTTTGAAGGCCCTCTTTAATAGCTGTCAAGATCACATTACGACCCGACTAATATAGTTGATGCGAAGTCAACCTTTTTCGTATTCATTGACTAAATATCAGGTACATGACGCAATTTACCGTTCTATATTATAGCACAAGTTTGGCTCGTTGGGTCTAACACAGAAAATGTGTTCTGCAATTTATGGTGACGCAATCAACACACAGACTGGTTTTCGGTAAATTGTTGTCTTTAACAAGACTGTCCTTTCTCCCTTTTATTATTTAATTTTCTATTAATGATTTGGCGTTATTTCTAAGAAGTTTTGATATTGGTGTTGATATTGGGAAAAAAGAAAGTGTCTCTTTTGATGAATGCAGATAATATTGTTTTACTGGCAGAAAATGAATTTTAGGCCAAAACCTATACAGCGTGCCAGATAATTAAGTTTTAAAATGTGATAAAATAGTTTGGCAGTCAAGTCAGAGTACAAGTTTTAAAGTAGTTTTTAAATTATAATATAGCTGCCAAAGTGGTAGCAGGGCCCTGGGACTAGTTATATAGCTAAATGCAAATCTATTGGTGCATGGTGTTACCTTTGACGTATTTATGTACGATACTTTAGTTGTTACGGAGCCGCTTTTTTGGGTTTGAAAAGTTTTCTTGTATCAACAATAGTATATTGTATATGTATATTATGTACAAAAGTTGAGACGAAAATAAAACATTGAATCCGAATCTGAATCTATAATATGAACCGTTAAACAATAATGGAATTCAGCTTGGTGAAAAATTGATAGGTTTAGGGTTTGGCTTGAGGTGAGACTGTTGTTCAAAACATCTAGGTAGGGGCCTGTGAAAAATAATGGCTATTTTATTAACTTGCTAATTTATATTTCCCAAAGAAATTGCTTAGTTAACACATTAAGTTATTTGTAAAGTTGACACAGGAACGACGTAGAAAACAGGAACAAACAATATAAAGTGACAAAAATATTCAGAGGTGTGGCTGTTCAGTCAATCTGACAACTTAAGTCTGGGAAAGACTTTTACTAGAAATTTATCTAATACTCACAATGATATTTTTAGTCTAACTCAGGACGAAAGATATATGCTTGCTAGGTATGATGGTCGCAGCGGTGTTAACTATATAATGCACTTGTAAACTGAGAAACATTTTCTTATAGGAACATCACATTTGGTCAATGATAAGCTTAAATCTCCTAAGTGACAGGTACAAAATGATGTGACCTTGACCTCTTCTCAGTTGTCGGCCAATTACAATTTGGCATAGAAGTTGGCCATAGCTAATGAATGATAGTCTTGCATATTTCATTGTGACCTTGGCCTCCCTTTCATGATCTAGTAAACATAATTGTTTTGTGATTAACTTTGTTTCTAAAAAATGTAACTGGTAGGGCAATAATAACTGGTATTTATCATATGTTTAGTAATAAATACAGACGTTTTGAATATGGGATACAGTACATGACGTTCATTCCGTATTCACACTATGACGTCATACCCTTTATCGCATACCCTTTATCGCATGGCTTACCCTTTATC
>MJUU01043221.1:81642-95748 GCA_002080025.1 Modiolus philippinarum
ATAAACTGACTTTGATGTTGGCCTCATAAACTGACTTTGACGTTGGCCTTATAAACTGACTTTGATGTTGGCCTCATAAACTGACTTGATGTTGGCCTCATAAACTGACTTTGATGTTGGCCTCATAAATTGACTTTGATGCTGGCCTCATAAACTGACTTTGTTGTTGGTCTTATAAACTAACTTTGATGTTTGCCTCATAAACTGACTTTGATGTTGGCCTCATAAACTGACTTAGACGTTGGCCTCGTAAACTGACTTTGATATTGGCCTCATAAACTGACTTTGACGTTGGCCTCATAAACTGACTTCTATGTCGGGCTTATAAACTTACTACTTTGTTGTTGGTCTTACAAAGTTACTGTGATTTTAGCCTCATATACTGACTTTGATGTTGGCCTCATAAACTGACTTTGGCGTTGGCCTTATAAACTGACTTTGATGCTGGCCTCATAAACTGACTTTGACAATGGCCATATAAACTGACTTTGATGTTGGCCTCATAAATTGACTTCTATGTTGGCCTCATAAAGTTACTTTGTTGTTGGTCATATAAACTTACTGTGATTTTAGCCTCATAAATTGACTTTGATGTTGGCCTCATAAACTGACTTTGACGTTGGCCTCATAAACTGACTTTGATGGTGGCTTTATAAATTGACTTTGATGTCGGCCTCATAAACTTACTTTGTTGTTGGTCTTATAAAATTACTGTGATTTTAGTCTTTTAAACTGACTTTGATGCTTGCCTCATACTCTGACTTTGACAATGGCCATATAAACTGACTTTGATGTTGGAGTCATAAATTGACTTCTATGTTGGCCTCATAAAGTTACTTTGTTGTTGGTCTTATAAACTTACTGTGATTTTAGCCTCATAAACTGACTTTGATGTTGGCCTCATAAACTGACTTTGACGTTGGCCTTATAAACTTACTTTGATGGTGGCCTCATAAATTGACTTTGATGTTTGCCTCATAAACTTACTTTGTTGTTGGTCTTATAAACTTACTGTGATTTTAGCCTCATAAACTGAATTGATATTGGCCTCATAAACTGACTTTGACGATGGCCTCATAAACTTACTTTATGGTTGGTCTTATAAATTTACTGTGATTTTTAGCCTTATAAACTGACTTTGATGTTGGCCTCATAATTGACTTTGACGTTGGCCTTATAAACTGACTTTGATGTTGGCCTCATAAACTGACATTGATGTTGGCCTCATAAATTGACTTTGATGTTTGCCTCATAAACTTTTTTTGTTGTTGGTCTTATAAACGTACTTTAATTTTAGGCTCATAAACTGACTTTGATGTTGGCCTCATAAACTGACTTTGACGTTGGCCTCATAAAGTGACTTGACGTTGGCCTCATAAACTGACTTTGATGTTGGCCGCATAAACTGACTTCTATGTTGGCCTCATAAACTGACTTTGTTGTTGGTCTTATAAACTAACTTTGATGTTTGCCTCATAAACTGACTTTGATGTTGGCCTCATAAACAGACTTAGACGTTGGCCTCATAAACTGACTTTGATATTGGCCTCATAAACTGACTTTGACGTTGGCCTCATAAACTGACTTCTATGTCGGCCTTATAAACTTACTACTTTGTTGTTGGTCTTATAAAGTTACTGTGATTTTAGCCTCATATACTGACTTTGATGTTGGCCTCATAAACTGACTTTGACGTTGGCCTCATAAACTGACTTTGATGGTGGCCTTATAAATTGACTTTGATGTCGGCCTCATAAACTTACTTTGTTGTTGGTCTTATAAAATTACTGTGATTTTAGTCTTTTAAACTGACTTGATGTTGGCCTCATAATTGACTTTGACGTTGGCCTTATAAACTGACTTTGATGTTGGCCTCATAAAATTACTTTGTTGTTGGTCTTATAAACTTACTTTGATTTTAGCCTCATAAACTGACTTTGATGTTGGCCTCATAATCTGACTTTGACGTTGGCCTCATAAAGTGACTTGACGTTGGCCTCATAAGCTGACTTTGATGTTGGTTTCATAAATCGACTTCTATGTTGGCCTCATAAACTGACTTTGTTGTTGGTCTTATAAACTTACTGTGATTTTAGCCTCATAAACTGACTTTGATGTTGGCCTCATAAACTTACTTTGACCTTTAAACGGACTGTGACGTTGGCCTCATAAACTGACTTGAATGTTGGCCTTATAAACTGACTTTGATGCTGGCCTCATAAACTGACTGTGACGTTACCTCATTAACTGACTTTGACGTTAGCCTATTAAATTGACTTCTATGTTGGCCTTATAAACTGACTTTGATGTTGGCCTCATAAATTGACTTATATGCTGGCCTTATAAACTGACTTTGAGGTTGGCTTTATAAACTGACTGTGACGTTACCTCATTAACTGACTTTGACGTTAGCCTATTAAATTGAGTTCTATGTTGGCCTTATAAACTGACTTTGATGTTGCCCTCATAAATTAACTTATATGTTGGCCTCATAAAGTGACTTTGATGTTGGCCTCATAAACTGACTTTGACGTTGGCCTAATAAACTGACGTTGATGTTGGCCTCATAAACTGACTTTGACGTTGGTCTTATAAACTGACTTCTATGTTGGCCTCATAAATTGACTTTGATGTTGACCTCATAAACTTACTTTGTTGTTGGTCTTACAAACTGACTTTGATGTTGGCCTCATAAACTGACTTTGACGTTGGCCTCATAAACTGACTTTTACGTTGGCCTCATAAACTGACTTGATGTTGGCCTCATAAACTGACTTTGACGTTGGCCTCATAAACTGACTTCTATGTTGGCCTCATAAACTGACTTTGTTGTTGGTCTTATAAACTTACTTTGATTTTAGCCTCATAAACTGACTTTGATGTTGGCCTCATAAACTGACTTTGACGTTGGCCTCATAAACTGACTTTGATGGTGGCCTCATAAATTGACTTTGATGTTGGCCTCATAAACTTACTTTGTTGTTGGTCTTATAAACTTACTGTGATTTTAGCCTCATAAACTGACTTGATGTTGGCCTCATAAACTGACCTTGACGTTGGCTTCATAAATTTACTTTATTGTTGATCTTATAAATTTATTGTGATTTTAGCCTTATAAACTGACTTTGATGTTGGCCTCATAAACTGACATTGATGTTGGCCTCATAAACTGACATTGATGTTGGCCTCATAAACTCACTTTGACGTTGGCCTCATAAACTGACTTTGATGTGGGCCCCATAAACTAACTTGATGTTGCCCTCATAAACTGACTTTGATGTTGGCCTTATAAACTGACTTTGATGTTGGCCTCATAAACGGATGTCTACATCCTATGACTATTCAGCCCACCCTCACCTAAAAATGGTGTTTTTTGACGTTTTTTTCGTACTAAAGTCGTCCCAGACAACCGGAAGTGGTGCCGAACCTGCTTTTCTTCGCGCCAGTAGCTAAGCCTGTAACTGCACTTTCATTTCTGAATCTTTGACATAATTAGCGTAAGATTTGCTCATGACAGAGAAATATATGGAAAGCTGGTAGTGTCAAAATCACTCAATTTCCTTATTTTCAACTAAATTTAGGCACAGTTTCTTTCTGTGGGTGATTGTTCCTAAAATTGTGATATGTCTGTTATTCTCAATCATTGTTCTACATTATTCAACCGAAGTTCGAGCATTTTCACCTTCTTTTCCTCAGCGAAATTATTTTTGAAGTTGCCTACCCTCCCTTAAATTTGACGATTTTTTGGATTTTCTGTTCCTGGAGCTCTTTTAACAGCTGTTATTGCTACAAAAGTGGTCTTAAAAACTACTTCATATAACTGCTGTAGACATTTGCCATTAGGCTACAGGACACGCACAAAAAGTTTGCAATTTAATTGTATGGAGGGCCATGGTGCACATCAATACAGTCTTTGGTAGTAGAGCGGATATATACGTCACTGGTGGATAAAGTGTTAACATGTTCAATCTAAAATTAAATAAACGCTGGACATAATAATGAAAAAAAAGGTTCAAATTGGGAGTTCTCATTATTGCCATTTTACAATTAGTTCATAGAGAAATATGAGCTGTATTTGTTAAGATAATCGAAATAATTAAAAAATTGCATTATTTGTATCCATATGTCTATAGGTATCAGAGACCGTTTTAAAATAGTGAAATCAACTTTGTTCAGGTTACAGTGATGGTTTTTGTAAAATTTTTGCTGTGAATACACTAAAAAACAGTGATGCTTTGAAAATATGCACTATAAAACAGAATCATGATAATCAATATCAACAACCTAACGCTAACAGTATACATTACTTATTCCAGACATTATGACATAACTTTTTTTTCAGAATGTGAACTAAATGAAGTTAAAACACAAGCCACGTTAGATTTATATAAAGTTGTAAAAGCTGCAGAGATGAAACCTAATGAACTTGTTACAATAGAGAAAATTAAAATGGAAAGAGCCATTACTGATGCTAGGAAACAAGCTCACGATGAAGTAGTAAATAAAATCAATCATCAGAAAGAATCAAGTGAGGTAAATACTTGTATCTAGATCTCTTAATATGAATGGACCAAATTGCGAATAAAAATAGAATAAAAAGTTAACATGGCCGAAAAACATAGTCACATTCCACAGTGTACCCAGGAACATCACAAGAAAAAAAAACAATAAAAAACAAAAGTCAAACGCTAACAACGATAGTAACTCTGGAAAGTCGGATCTGGTACCGGCACTAGCAAAAGCCAGCGGTAGGGTTAAACCGGTTCATGGGTATCCAAACCTCCCCTGTCTCTGTCCCGTTTCCCTATACGTAGTATAATAAGCATACAAATAAAACCCAAAACAGGTAGACTACTTACTCCATTACCACAATCTTGAAGAGGAAAAAGGACAAAACGTAATTTTGAAAGATGGGTCAACCAGTGCTCGCCGCTAAACTGCAGGCTAGCTCAAGGAGCAGTTCTATTGCTTTTGTTGTTACATACCCAGGACCTTTAGAAAAATAAACAAAAAAAAAAATTATCCAGAAGTCAATTGAACACTATAATTTCTTGTATTTATGAATTTGTTTTTTCTTTCCTTTTAGCTCACCTGGCCTAAAAGGCCATGTGAGCTTTTGCCATCGCCCTTCGTCTGTCGTCCGTCCGTCTGTCCGTCAACATTTTCAAAAATCTCCTCTGAAACTGCTAGGCCAATTGTAACCAAACTTGGCCTGGATCATCACCAGGGTATGCAGTTTAAAAATTATGTTCTATTAGTCCATAGATCAAACAAGATGGCCGCTGTTACTAAAAATAGAACATAGGGGTAAATTGCTGTTTTTTGCAAATAACTCAAAAACCGTTATAGATATCAAAAATCTGATGGGATAAAAATGATTTACATGGCAAGATCTACCTGCCCTCCAATTTTTAAGAAAATCCGAAAACCGGTCTTAGAGTTATTGCCCTTTTTCCGTAAAATTTTGAAAAATTTACTTTATTAATTTTTTATCAGAAAAACTATAAGAGAAAGAAGTCAACTTTAGCATGTCAAGACCTACCCACCCAGAAATTTTGAAGATGTTCCAAAACCCTTGTAGGAGTTATTGCCCTTTTTTCACAGAATTTTCAAAAGTTTCATATTTTTCGTCTTTAATTTCCAAAACTATAGAAGATGAAGGTTAAGTGTAAATTGATAAAATGTTTGCAATGCTGTCGCGACAAAACTGGTGTTGAAAATTAATCGTTGACCGCCATTTTCAAAATAGCAGCCCAAAAAGGCGGGAAAATTCAACATTGTCCGATTTCAATGAAATTTGGTTTCCAAAAAGGTATTGATGTCGCAACTTCCAAACTGATGTTAAAAATTGTTCGTTGACCGCCAATTTCAAAATGGCAGCCAAAACAGGCGGGAAAATTCAACATTGTCTGATTTCAATGAAATTTGGTTTCCATGTGGATATTGATGTCGCTACTGCAAAACCGGTGTTGAAAATTGTTGCCTGCCATTTAAAAAATGGCCGCCAAAAAGGCCGGAAATTCAACACTGTCCGATTTCCAAATAGATATTGACGTCGTAACTTAAACAAATGGTGTTGAAAATTGTTCTTGACTGCCATTTACCAAATGATGTCTCTACTTCAAAACTGGTGTCGAAAGTGGTCCCTAGCAAGACAAATTTTGTCAAAAAGCCCAACAAAGAAGTATAGTAAAATATTATCAGACTTAAAATAGAGTCCAAGTTAATGGTGGTGTTTGCTCTACCAAAGTTTGAGAGACTGAAGTTCAACTGTATAACTTACAAAGATAGCTTGATTGTGGCAACTGAAAGCCAGGTGAGCGATACAGGCACCAGGGAGCCTCTGGTTTCAATTTGATGTTCGAGTGGGGTATTTAACTTACTAGTTTTGCGTATTTTTATACCCTTATTCAACAAGAGGGGATTCTTCTTTAACCATTGCTTTGTCTGCCATTCTGACTCTCAATCACAGAGGGTGGGTAAGAGGGGTATGGTCCCGGATCCCGAGGAAATAAATGTAAAATCTCGTATTCCCGAGATAATAAAATTTTCAATCCCCATTCCTGAAAAAAATGACTCATTCATTGCAATAAAGGACAAATTAAACGTATTTGTGTTAACTTTTATCTAGACATCCAGACTAAATAGACCAGGGGCCTGTTTAATGATAGTCTCCTAAGACCAATTTTAGCTAAGATATATCTAAGAATATTCTTAAGTCAAATTTCCGTCCTAAGTCACGACTTAGGACCATCCTAATACATAATCATCTAGTTTAAAGTTATACCATAGGTTTTTGTAAATAATTTATAAAAGGGATTGGACACAAACTGTCACAATTTAGATCGTCCTCTGCCAAGTACAGAAATAACATTAACCATACATAAAATTATAGAAGAAAAGAATAGCAAGGCGTTGGATTTACACTGAAATATAATGGAATAACCCAAATAAAAATGAACATATTCTTGCTGTTAAATATATGTACACATATCTAATGACAAAGTTGTGTCTTGAGACCATCATTAAATAAATCCTATTTTAAAACACGTTCATTAAAGGACAGTCCCCCAGATCTTATGATTAAACGATGTGTCTTCTCAGGCTTTTAAGTGTATCTTTATTTAGTATGTCTTTACAGATAACACTGTCTTGAATTTGACAGCTGGTTTTTGGCAAAGTGTAAAATATGGACTGGACTGGACTGGACTCATGAACTGGACTCTTGGACTGGACTCCTGAAATGGATTCAAGAACTTCACTAATAAAAATTATGGTTGAACTTGATTTTTTAATAGATTTTGGGTTGTTGTAGATTATTTACATAATATTGTCATTGAGTGTTTGTCATAAATGCCAATTATGATAGTTTAGAAAACAATAAATGAATTAGTTTATCAACATTTTAGATAATGAGACAACATTCCTCTCAAGTCTGATAAGACGGCTTTGCACTGACAAATAAACAATAAAACACATATAAAAGAAGTCAGAATTTGATACAGGAATGTTTGATAAAATGTTTACATTATGAATCCAGATGTTATCCATATAACTGGTATATTTTACTCTGAAAATAAAAATATTGAAATATGTATATGTTGACAATTTTCACAGTGGTAAAATTATATACATTGGTAAGAGTTGACAGCATTACAAAGAAATCATCAAATTTTTGCAAAAGAAAAGCTACTTTTGAGCAATGGGCGTTCCTTTTTTATTTGTTTTCCTTGAAAAACCAAATTGCGTCCTTTAAATAAATGATATACAGGTCTGGAGGAGTTTATCGATACTCATTCACAAACTGAATAAAGTCCAAACGACTTTAAGTTTGTGAGTGAACGGCCGCGCTTACACATCCATAAACTCCTCCAAAATTACTTTTATTTTTTATAATCCCATTCCTTTCAACTTGAAGCGTTTATCGAGAAATAACTTCTTTGTTGTTCATGACGTTGACCAATGAAATTAGACAGTTGCAATAGCAGATGGAATTATACAACAATGAAATACCATTCCAATTCAATATTAATAAAATTTTGTGTATAGCTTGAATGTATATATTTTAATGTATAGCTTGAAAATGTGAGCTTTACAATGTGAGTTTTAGTCTTTTTGAACCATGGGAAAAATTCTTCATGATACAAATACACAATGTACAGTCTAAATCAGTTATGCTGAAGGATAAAAATGTGAGAAACCTAAAAACTTTATTTTGTGTTCTAACACAACTTCTCTCATTTAAGTATTGAAATACCCTTTTTACGTAGAACTCCATTAAAAGCTGCTGATTTTGATGTTGATATTGATGCCTTGGTATTGTTTTTTTTAAATCGGATTTGAACATTTTTTTATGTTTTGTCTTGTAAATGTTGAAGTTCTATCTGCGCTGCATTTAGAGACAAAATATGTAATTATCTATGTATTTAAATGACTATTTCACATTGTTTTACTTCACGTGGGGTTCATGTGGATTTTGGTACAGACCTGTCACTGATATTTTGAATATCCCCCCTGTTCATATAGTGCCTTCACAACAGCAAAAAAATGATGCATTTATATATTTATTGTTTAGGATAATTTATCCAATATCCACCCGTCATCTTTTTTTGTCATGGATCGTGTTTCTGACCAAATGTTTACGATAATTGATCCAATATCCACCGCCTGCTCTTTATGCATGGATCGTGTTTCTGATCATAGAACAAATAAACAAACTGAATGCCAGTTGATAAAGGTTTTTTTTTGTTTTGTTTTGTTTTTTTTTCGCAAAAATTGGATGATTTCGGTGTTGTGCAGTCAACTCTTGTCAACTCAAGTCAATGTATATAAGTTTACCACTGTCAGAGATTTTCAACATATACATATTTTTTTTTAATTTTTAAATACTCCAGTTATATGGATTACATCTGGTTTTATAATATAAAAAATTTATCACACATCTCTGTATCAAATTCTGACCTCTTTATGTGTTTTATTGTTTATTTGTCAGTGCAAATCAGCCTTATCAGTCTTGAGAGGAATGCTGTCTCATTATCTAAAATGTTGATAAACTAATTCATTTATTGTTTTCTAAACTATAAAGTTGGCATTTATGACAAACACTCAATGACAATATTATGTAAATAATCTACAACAACCCAAAATCTATTAAAGAACCAAGTTGAACCATAATTTTTATTAGTAAAGTTCCAAAGACCATTTCACGAGTCCAGTCCAAGAGTCCAGTCCACAAGTCCAGTCCAGTCCAGTCCACAATATACACTTTGCCCTGGTTATTATTGTAAATGTTTAATTATTCAGTAAATAATTGGATTTTTTAAATTACAGAGTTGTTGGAATTGTGGACGTAAAGCTAGTGAGACGTGCAGTGGCTGTAACATAGCTAGATACTGTGGATCATTCGGGAAAGTCACCATCTGGTCTGCAGCAAATCACGCTCATCTACATCCACAGGTCCAGAACTCAGACCAGACTCTCGGAAATCTGCCAGCAATAGTCCTCAGGAAAACACAGAGGTTGCTGCACGGCCTGGAGGATCTATTTAGTTAGATCAGTGGATTCGAAGACATCAAAGAAGGGGTCACCTGCAGAAGCATTAATCAGATGCAAGATGAAGCAAGCATTTTTTCTAAATATTTTATACTTTCGAAGTTTTCTCAACTGATAAAGTAATTAGAATTATTGAAAGTTAAAGTGAAAATAATATGTTACATTTACACATATGTTGTTTTTATGTCATAGTTCCATGACATGGCGGATATACACTTATAGAATGTTTTTATGGTAATTGCTAATCTTGTGTTTTTTCCACAATTAATGAGCTTAAGAAATTAAATTTGACAGAAATCTTATCTTTCTGTTAATCGAAGTTATAAACACTTGGATAAAGGTAGGTTGTAGTATAAATTGGTTGAACTGGAAATAATGCTTTAAGGCACAACTATGTCAAAATTGAGTGGACAAGCATCTTCGTCTAAATTTGTTGTAATTCTTTTTGTTTGTCAAATATCAAATAAAAAAATGAAAACTAGAATTTGGATAAAAAAATTTTAAACTGTGAATATGTTTTGTTTTTATCATTTGATATTCACACAGTGAAAGTATTATTTGTTTTGGTTCGAAAGTTGGATAACTACCCAATTTGTTATAGTATTGTGTTTGCATGGAAAGTTTGAAAACTGAAGTATATGGTAGGATTGCATTTAAATGTATTGTACAGTTTTTGTTGTGAAGATCTTTTTGAAGAGGAAATTGATATACTAAAGTGTAAATATAGAATATACTAGCCTCAGTTTCTAATTTTTATCTTTATACAAATTAAACGCAGTTATCCTTGATATTGGTCACACAGATTATTCCAACCTGTTAAAGAAATTGCAAATGTGTAAGAACACCGTTCGTTTCTACCAATAAAGTTTGCTAAAAAGGGTTTGGATGCCATCAACCTTGCCAATATACTGCATCACTAAAATGTAAAAAACAAAATACCTCCATATTTTAAGGACACATCAATTCCAATCATCTCATATACCTACACTTCACCGATAACATCTAAAATTTTCAACCATAAACGTGTATTGCAGAGCCTTACCACCAACGACCTCAAGTCTAAACCACCCGATTATTCATGTTTAAATTCACCTTACAGATATAGATCCTGTGGTCACGTCATAACGGGAGACTTGAACATCATCGAAAACCCGTCTCTCCGTGATATCCTTGCAAAGGGACCCAAATTCCGTGAACCACGATCCATCAACTTGGAGCAAAATTTTAAACTCCTTATGGATGCTATAGAGGACTACGCCAGAATATGGATTAAACGTAACAAGATGAAGATCTTGATTCTCTTTCGGAGTGGATTAAGGTTGTGAGGTCCATGATTCTTAAAAGAATTAGTCAGCTACGAGGGTCAATGAGAACTAAAGCATCATCCATTTTCCAAAATGCCGATGTTGCCAGATACTTGTCCTCCATTCATGACAAATATGTTGTTCCGGCAGATAAGGCCCCTTATAACATCATTTTCATATGTAAAAATCATTACATCGAATGTTTAAAGAAAGAACTAGGCATTGGTAACTCCCAGGGCAATCCCACCTACACAGCCACTACTCTGTCTAAGGAGGAGATATTACAGAACCATAAATCTGTTTTGCTTTCCTTTGGAATTTCGACCAAAGATGAAGACACCGATCTCCCTTCCTTGTACTGGGTACCAAAGTTACACAAATGCCCATACAAACAATGGTACATCGCTGGATCTGCAAAATGTTCCACAAAACCTCTTTCTAAGCTTTTAACCTCCATCTTGACAGCCGTAAAAGAGGGCCTTCAAAAATACTGTGATACTAACTTTTCAAGAAGTGGTGTAAATGAAATGTGGATATTAAAAAATTCTAAAGATCTGCTTTACATCCTGAAATCTAGATCATTATTGCATTGCAACAGCATTAAAACATTTGCTACACACTTTATACTACCATTCCTCGTGAACAACTGAAATCTCGGCTGAAAGATATAATTCATAAATGTTTCTCCCGTATGAACGGCGAACGAAGATATAAGTCCATTGTCATAGGCAGAGAACAAGCATACTTTGTGAAATACGACTCAGAATCCCAGAAAAAATACACAGAGGAAGAAGTGATAAAAATGTTAGAGTTTTTGATCGACAATATATTTGTCCAGTTTGGAGGACTTGTTTTTCAACAGACAATTGGAATTCCAATAGGCACAAACTGTGCACCTCTTTTAGCCGATCTGTTTCTCCACTCTAATGAGGCTGAATTCATTGAAAGGCTTCTTCAAAATAAAGACAAAAAAACTGGCCCAGTCCTTTAATTTCATCTTCCGTTATATAGATATTTTATCATTAAACAACCCTCGTTTTGGTGATTTTCTTCATCTTATCTATCCAAAAGAGCTTGAAATTAAGGATACTACAGATACTTCCGCATCGGCTTCGTTCCTTGACCTTCATCTTGAAATTGACAACAGAAGTACATTACAAACTAGCCTGTATGACAAACGCGATGACTTCACTTTCCCAATAGTCAACTTCCCTTTTCTTTGTAGCAACATTCCAAAAGCACCAGCATATGGAGTTTACATCTCACAACTCATTCGCTACTCAAGGGCTTTTGGTCGTTACAGTGACTTCCTTGATAGAGCTCAGTTGCTTACAAATAGACTACTTAAGCAAGGGTACGTTACAAAAAACTTAAAGTCATCACTACAGAAGTTTTACGGTCGACATCACGATCTTGTGGATCGCTATGGGATATCTGTTTCCCAGATGACAACAGATCTTTCCCTCTTCAACTAAATTTGTTTTCCTCTATCGGATTCAACTTTACTACAGGAGTTGACATGTTCAACACGGCAGTTGTCTTATAAGAAGCAGGAGATGCTTCAATTCCGGTACACCTGATCTCACCCATGTTTTTTTTTTATTGAGTCCGTGTTGTTCATCTGTATGTGTGTCTTCATTTTTCTTTTTTGTCCCGTACTCAAGTGGTGTCCTTGTTTCTTAGTGTCTGATTTTGCCATTGTCCATGGATTGTTCGTTCTTTTGATTGACGGTTCGGTTCTCACTTACTTTATTTAAAAGGCATAGTATCAAATATTATTTCTGAGTGTGAAAACACATTTAATTATTGACAGTCGTGTTACATGGTTTACCGTCCTTTTGTAAAAGTTAAGAAAAATTGTATTATTTGATTAAGCTTTTTGTATATTGATATTTTGATGGTTGGGATATTTGAAATGCGGATAGTAGACCAGTCAATGATGACTGTGTCATAAACCATGGTTAGTAACCTCTGATCACGAAATTTGTCCTAAGTGTCAGATAATTGCTGTATTAATAACAAAGTTGTACCCTGGTTATAACTTTTTTAGGTAAGCTTTTCGGTATTTAGATCTCTTTTAGACAAAGTTTCATGTGCATTGGCGATAAACCTTGAACTTTGAACCCATGGCCAATTCTACAGAAATCTATATGATATCTAGTTTCTTTTACTAAAATGTGAAATTTTCTGTATTTCTGGATTCTAGTACTTTTCATACTTTTACTATCATGAAAATTTATAAATTTGAAAAATTTGTAATAAATAAATGTTAGACTTTCCGTGACATGTACTGTAGATTGAATTTGTAAGGTTTGTAAGGTGTAAATTTAATAGCAAAAATGTTATATTAAACAATTTATGGGTGAAATTTAATTTATGAAAAAAGCACCGACTCTTGTTTTAGAATAAGAGAGAAACATTTTATTGATCATGTCAAATTGGTATGAAAGAAAGGTTTTTATAATATTTAATTGAGATAAGAAGAAAGATACCAATGACATATTTCGGATACTGAAGAAGAAATATTTTTAGTATGGAAGCAAGATTTTATTAACATGTGTTTAGGATGAAATGAAATATGTTTAAGGCACAGTTGAGAAAAGGAAAAGTTCAGATATTTCGGAAAAGTAAGATTTTGATGCTGCATATTTGAGAAAAGAAGGACTTCAATGACACATATTTGAGACAAGAAAGAATTCTGGTATATATATTTTAGAAAAGGAGATGTCAGCGACACATATTTGCGAAAGGAAAAATTTCAGTAATATATTTTTGAGGTTTTATTATTTGTTGTTGTTGTATGTATTTTTGCGTAATATGTATTACTTCTGTCTCATTCTATCATCATGTCAATAAAATAGTACTGTATTGTTGTGTTTTGATTTCTTACTTTAAAATTGAATAATGTTTTGATTGTGGTGAACTGACAAACTGTACATTGTTTTGATTTCAGACTGACTAACTGCATATTGTTCTGATTCTATATACTGACCAACTGAACAATGTTTAAATTCATTTTCATCGATTGAATGGTGTTTTGATTGTTATAAACTGACAAACTGAATAATGTTTGGTTTCAAACTGACCAATTGAACAACATTCAAATTTCAAGCTGACAAATTGAACGTTGTTTTGATTTCCAAATGACCATCTGAATATTGTTGCAACATTGCCTTTTTTGAACATGTTACACTCAAGACATAAGTGGCATAAGTATCTGTACTCCATGAAGCAAAAGAAGACTCGAGTA
>MJUU01043222.1:0-36868 GCA_002080025.1 Modiolus philippinarum
AACTGTAAAAAACATCTCATTCAAAAAGGCGTTATATGAAGTTTTGAATAAAGGACGTAAACATATTTGGACCTCTTTGATAAGCTTGTGAAACAAACTCTACTGTGTGGCTGTGAAATCTGGGGTAATGGAAATGATGAAACACTAGAGAGGGTACATTTACATTATTACATCTCAAAAATACCACAGCGAATTGCATGATATATATGGCGAACTTGGTCGATATCCAATAGATATTGGTTCCTTACTGTGTTGAAGACCGTACGGTGACCCCTAGATGCTTTGTTTTGGGTCGTTTTAACCTGGATATGGGATGTTGTCTCCTTGACATTTACCCCATTTCCTTTCTTTTTCATATCAAAGTTCGGATCGCTAGTTTTTGGCAAAATTACTGGAAGGAAAAGATTTAAGTTATCACATTCAACTTATAAATTACTGTTTACTCTCTCTCTCTCTCTCTCTCTCTCTCTCTCTCTCTCTCTCTCTCTCTTGAGAAAACGGGAATCTCCAACTGGTTTAAATATGTTGAGTCTATATTTTATGAATGTGGCCTGACTTAAATTTGGTTTGATCAAAATTTTACCTCAGAGATTTGGCTGAAACAAAATGTTAAGAATATCCTCATAGATCAGTTCATGCAAACATGACACGCAAATATATACCATAGTTCGATAAGTATTAATTATAGAATTTTCAAAGAAAATTTTGGATTTGAAAAGTACCTTGACATTCTTGAAAAAAGGGATCTCTTGACTTTTTGCCAATTTCAGGTTGGCAATCATATATTACCAACAGAGATAGGACGATGAAAAATATACCTCGTGAAAAATGAGTCTTGTGTAACTTAAATGACATTGGAGATGAATTTCATTATGTATTCCAGTGTCCCAATTTTGAGGAAAAGCGAAAGAATTTATAGATAGACGTTTTTTGAGACGTCATAATGCTATTAAATTTTCCAGTCTTTTTAATATGAAAAAAACAGTCAAAACTTAGAAAACTGTGTTCTTTTATTCGATATATAAACTGTAACATTTTACTTACTGATTACCTTGTTTGTATATATTGTACATAGTATCTTTTTGTCATTTATATATTATATTCATTCTGGTATTTATGCTTTATATGTATGTACTTCTGAATACTTCAGTTATTACAAGAGTTGAGCAGAATAAAGATATATATATATATATATATAAAAAGGTACAAAAATATATTTCATTGTCCAAAATTATTGCTTATCATAGTTAATTAGTTATCTTTCTGTTATGGATAACATCAAATTAGAGCTTGAAACCTTTAAAAATTACCTTTAAACGTTCAAAAATGTTTCAAAATATGTTAAATATTATCACTGAAAGGTTCGGTTGACATTTTAAGGTGTTCGGTGGTATTTTTAGGTGTTCGGTTGTTTTCGGCGGTGTTCGTTGGTAAAAAGACTCACCGTTCTAGGACTGTTCTAAGTCTGCTCCAAGTTAACTTCAAATTAATTTCAGCGGTTCCCGTGAATGTTCTACAAGTTAACTTGGACGACAGATTATGTCTGCACCCCACTGTATCAGGAAGAAAAATATGTAACAGGAAGAAAAATAAAACACTTAATGCAAATTTATACAGGATTCCAAGAGGAATTTGTAAAAGGCGAGTACACTGAATAAGAAAGAGTTTAATTATTATTTTTTAAAACAAAACATGTTTATTACTTCACACAACTACAAAATACGGAAGCGTATTAGGGACATGCATAAAAAAATTATCTCGCCGCGGCGAGTTATTATCTCGTCACGGCGAGTTACCAAAAAAGGTTATCTCGCCGGGGCGAGTTATTATCTCGCCACGGCGAGTTAACAAAAAAGATTATTTCGCCACGGCGAGTTACTATCTCGCCGTAGCGAGTTACTATCTCGCCGCGGGCAGTAACAAAAAGGGTTATCTCGCCGCGCGGCGAGTTACTATCTCGCCATGTCGAGTTGCGGCGAGATAGTTTTTTATGCATGGGCCTAATAAGCTTCCGTAACAAAAAGAAAAGTGAAACAACTGAATTTTTATGAACAGTAACAGTATGGAAAAAAATGGTAAGATCTTATAAACAAAAATTATATTGTTTTGTGAGGTAAAAAAACAGGTATGTTTTTCTATAATTATGTAATAGTAACTTGTGGAGAGGGTTGCATCTGGATTTACAGACTGCCTAAGGACCGCGATACGGACCTTGTACCTTGTTACAGCCCGAGCCGAAGGCAAGGGCTGTAACAAGGTGCAGGTCCGTATCAAGGTCCTTAGACAGTCTGTAAATCTGATGCAGCCCGATACACAAGTTCTATTACTTTTATTTCATTGAACAAATTTACCAGTCATATGCATTAGGTTGATGTTTTCCTCTTTTTTAATTGTCGGCAACTTACAAAAATATTTAAGTAAAAGTGAAATTGAAAAACAGACATGAAATTTCTGACTCTTTGAAACCGATTAATATTTAACAAAATGTGAGATTAATTCATATTTCCTTTTCTTTCTCGGTTGGCAGGTTGAAAAAAACTCATAACATTGTGATTTCTAAGCTAAATATATGTTATTTGTTCTGCTGACGTCACCACCGGGCTATATTTCCTCAGCGGGCTGTATCAGATCTCCATACAGCCCGCACGAGCGATACAGCCCGCTCAGAGTATTGTTTGGGCTGCATGTTGAAATGCAGTATACCATGTGATAGTAATTGAACCAATTGAATTAATTGTAACAAAAGTGATATGAAATAATGATTTATATAACAGGAAATTTAGAACAAATTTTATCAAAAATAATCATTTCTCTTAAAGTTTATCATAGAAAAAAATAAATTCATACTGTCTCCTCCACCTTGTTGACACATTTTAAAATGTTGACAACATAAGTAACAGGATGGAACCTTCATGCCAGTTCCTTTTATTTTGTTACTATAGTAACAAGTCTTTTTGTTACTATAGTAACAAGTCGGGTGAAAAATACAAATTACAGATAGTCATGATAGTAGTTTTTTGCAGCTGAATAATCTTTCGTTCGTTTAGGATATTAAAGTGTTCATATAAGCCAACTTTAATTTTAAGTTTTCTTTAGAAAAAACCTACAGTTTCGGTAAAATGACTCATATAAAAATGGTCAATTCTTGTTATTTTCGGAAGCTTCTCATGGAAAAACGAGATTGGTGACTTATTGATTTTTTGCTAAAAACTTGAAACGATAAGAAAAATCTATGGTTTTAATTTTCTAATTTGTAGTCCCCAGAACTACCTTAAATACATAAATCCTAAATACAGAAAACAAACATGATGGCGATTTGCTTTTAGAAACTCGATCAGATAGGACAGAAAAAGAGGTGTGTTCAAAGTTATGAGAAATATTAAGTTGGACCTTGAAATTTCAATAATAAAGCCGTTATGAATTTTTCCATTTCATAGTTTTCTTTATACTTATACTTTTTGTGAAATGCACAGCGCGTGGAGAAAATGTTTTTATGTGGAGTATAGTAAATGTATAAATGTAGGGCAATCATTTGAGTCAATGTCCTGTTGAATGAATTTTAGATTGATAATGTAAGTTCAAATGTTAAATATATTTACATTTACGTACATTTGTACTACATTTAATTCATACGAATTATAGAGTAAAATAAATAAGTATTTTTTTTCCATCAGTTGTGGGTTATCAATGAGTGTTTTTGGTAAATCACAGAGAATCTTTTTAGATTTCTTAACTTACACACATTTGACGAGATAAATCAACTGTTCTGGATAATTTGGTGTTTTCTGTTCTTTCAAATTTTTACTTTGTGCTCAATATTTAACGGAAAAAAATGTGTTTTCAAATTTTTACTTTTTGTTTAATATTCAACAGAAAAACGTTTTATTCGCTGTTAATCGAGAAGAAAGAATCACACTTTACACATTGTTGTAAAGTGATTGTTAGCAGACCACAAAGACGATTTATGTAGAAATATTGATTGACGGCGCATAATATTGGTTGCAGAACCATCCTATCCAATTAAATGTTAAAATCATCTGAGGGCAGTGCTGTCATATGTCTGTCGTGGTATGCTGTCAATCATTTATCAACAATGGTCATTATTTCAGAAGTCAGCTTTGGGTAAAAATTATCTCTTTTAAATGAAACTTTTGCCACTCCCTTGACCGTTGCTTTATCAATTCTCATTTGAACATCAACTCATACATTTCGACGATGTAATTAAATAATAAATTACTGGCAGTCATGAATTTCTTAAGGAGGTTCACTCCTCATGTTTTGGTATTACTGTCAGATTTTCGGAGTCTGGTTTTATCCATTCAAAAGCATTATATTGATTTGCCCATGGACCAAAGTATTTTCTTCTGCAATTGCATTTTATACATTTTATGAGCATTCTAAATTTCACATCAAATCCTATGTATTTTTTTTCCATTCTGTTATGGTCTAACCTTACTAATTTCAAACCTATGAAAATTCATAGAAGTTAGTTTCCCATAAACATTTAATCACTAGAACCTCTCAAATGTATCATTCAATACCCCGTCTGTGTAGTGCCGAAGGTCAAATGGTTGACTGCATTATTGTTAAGTTTTATTTATTCTTATTTTGTTTTTTTTGGCAAATATATAACCGTATATTTGATTTAGGTCGTTAAAAGCACATTTCAAGCGTTTCATTCAATAACTATCTCACCTGGTGTAAGGTAAGAATGATTATTTAACTTTTTTAAAATTTTGATAATTATTGAATTTTTTTTCACCCAAGCACTTGAATTGTCCCTATTTATTCAAAATCAGTTTTTAGCAAATAAAAGATATAATATGCTAAATGAAAATAAAAAAAAGTGATCACCATTGAAAGGAGATATTCATTTTATTTGACAATGCCACTATTTATCTTTTTAAAACTTGAATGTCATAAAAACTGCCTATTATAATCATGGTAATAATAAAAAAAGTACCGAACTGAGTGGTCAATAGCCGAAGTCATAAAACAAAAAGACAAATCAGGAGTGAATCACCGGCAAATTTGTCAATTGCAATAGTCCTTACTTGGTCCATTTGTATATGCTGATGTAAATTTTTTTTTTTACCTGAATCTAATTTAGAATGTCTTTGGCTACACATACGTCAATTATCTCAATCGATCTTTTAGTAATAGAAATAAGTTCAGGAACAGCTTTACCAAATTTAGGTAAAGAAAATCGATTTTTGCCTATGGCAGCAAGATGCATTTTCCTCCAATGTCTTAGCATATTCTGTATCGTTTCCAGATATTGTTACCAGTGAATTATATAACATATTTATGTAAACTTAACAGAACAATCTTTTAAACAAAATATAAAACAACTAAAGCAGGAATTTGTGTCAAGACTTCGAAAATAAAAAAGGCGTTGTTCCGTTGCTTTGCATTAGGACGAATTGTCTCATGTGCATTTACTTCATATTATTTAAAACAAATGTTTATTTTTAAGTACTTTGAAATAACGGTCGAAATCGTTACAAAGGTCTTAGATCTAATGAAATATTTACCTGTTTAGTTCTCGAAGCTATCTTAGGAATAAGACGTGTCCTAAGACCATCTTATGACACGTCTTAGTCCTAAGTCGTGTTCTCGAAGCTTTCCTTACTTATGATATTTCTCATTTTTCGTCTTAACTTTAGGACACCTAATTAGGTGTCTTAAGATCATCCTATCTCATTCGCCTTTTGTTCAATATTTTCCTTAAAGATGGACATGAATCAACACATACGCATCAATAAACACGTACATCTGTAAAGAAACTTTTCACGATTTTAAACTTTGAACAAACTTTTACTATTTGATGCGTATAGTTGTTATTTCACGACAAGCTGAAAATTAAAATGCCTTTTCGATAATAATTTACTTTTAGACTTGAAATCGTACGCTTCATTATATACATGTTAGTAGACAAAAATAGTAAACAATTTAATAAAATGTTTTTGTCTTTGAACATTTTTTTGTAAAAACTTAATATAGAAAATTCAAATATTAAACTTAAGACATGTTTACGACGTCCTAACATAAGATGCGTCTGAGATAGCTCCGAGACACAACTTAAGAATTTCGTAAGAAGATCCTAAGTCAAACTTAACTTGGTCATAAGATATAACTTAGGACGAATCTTAGGATACTTTCGAGAACACCACTCAGCTGCAGATTTTTTATAATTTATATTTTTAATTTTTTGTGTTACTTTAGAATATTATGCAATTATTTCATCAGAGGGTCCGGGAAGTTGCAAATCACACGTATTATATTAGTATGTGTAGCAAGGAAGTGCACAGTATACTTTTTCTCTCAAAATCTTAATAAACCATAATTGTTTAACCAATTGTATATATTAACTTGAAGATCGTATATATTATATTTTAATAATTCACTTTGTTTATATATAAATATGTACTATTTATTCTATACTATATATTTTACTGATTATTCAGATTTTGTTTGTCTTTATGCGTTTTGGACATTTTTTGAAATAGCTTCTTATGTTTGGGTTCTAGTGCTGCTAATGAGGAATTAATTCCGAAATGGCCATACAGCCCATAAAAATTAATTGCAGTTGAAATTAACATATGTGTTATGGTCTCATGTTCATTTACTCCATTTCGTAAAATAGTTAAACGTTTGACGTTAAACGTTGATTGATGACTGTTAAATAATAAGCCTTGGCAAACGTGTTTCGAACAAAACATCGTAAATCAATCAACAAACTTAAAAAGATGTATAAATGTGTTAAATTTGTACCTACTATACTTTTATTAATCTATTTTTAGGCTTGAACACTTTCAAAATGGAAGTAAGTTATGGTAATGATACGACAGTTGAAGTTTTAGACCATGACATACCAATTGACGACCAACTGACGGAAAGAATTGATACTGAAGAGGTTAGCCATTATCTATTTTAACATACAATTCTTCAGCAGGGCTTCGTTACCAATGAAAATAATGTATTTTTAAGCAAAGAAAAAGATAGTTGACTTGGAAGCATCTCAAAGTTAAATTTTGATAGCATTGATACAGGAAGATGCATTATATTGGACATCAATTTCTTATCGAAAACGAATGTTTCTTTTGTCAAGTTACACAAAGTGTCATTATAGTAGTCAATTCAGAAAAAAAAGAAATAAAGGGATATGGAATGACTAAATACCGATGTTACTGTGACTTTAAATTCAGCATAAGCGCATTTCCACAACTTATGTCTCTTCAGTGCAGATTAAATCTAAACGTTTGGAAGACCATAATTTCAAAGATGTTTAAAAACTGATAGAGAACTAATAACCATTAGATCCAAATGTAAAGTCAAAGTCAGCTAAGGACAGAGCTTTGCATGAGGGAGATACTCCTTAGTTTTCAACAAAATTTACAAAAAATTAGATATTGTAAGGTTCCAAATAGAATCGGTTTTCGGGCCAATACCGAGGTACTGACTATTGGGCTAGTGAATACCCTCGGGGACTAACAGTAAATATAGGAAGTTACATTGTTGCGTGCATACAATGGGGTGCAGACATATAGCTTCTCATAAAGCTAACTTGAGGCAGTCGTAAAAGCTCCTCTAAGTGATCTTAGAAAAGGTGTCATGTCTGCTCTACAACTTCTCTAACCTGACCGCTCTTATCAGTCATGGTCACAGTTAGAATACTGACAGTTCTTGTCAGGACTGCTCTGACCTGTTCTAGCCATGACTGCTCTGATATGCTCTAGTCATGACTGCTCCGACCTATTCAAGCCATTTCAGCTTCTAGTTGACCTATTCAAGCTATGACCACTCTCGGGCCTGCTTTAATCGTTCAAATGAAGCGATTTATAGATTAGCTAGAAGTTTCGTCGTTCAAAGCCAAGAGCTTACTCAATAAGAACACGGAAATACACATTTTCTTAATATTTCCGATACGAATAATTCACAAACCTTAATGCAGATTCAGGGAATGAGTTGGATCTTTCCGTAAGTTGCACTTTGAAATTGAGACAAATAAAAGTTGCAAAATCTTTTACCGAATTAATTGGAAATATATATATATACTATTATTGGGACTATATGGTTTTATATTATATATGTTGTGTACAAGTTGTAATTTTGTACAAATTATAATTGATTGGGCACGTTACAATATCAGTAGCTGCTTTTGTGCTTTAAATTTTAATCTCTAATGTACAAACTGAAAAAAATATAGATATTTTAAATATTTCCACATGAAAAGAATCTTGTTGCAGCACATATTCGCACAGCTTCACAAAAAAAAATAAAAAAATAAATAAATAAAAAGCAACACAAAGGAAATTCAGTCACGATTGTCACATGATTTTTAAAGTGGTGTTGTTGTCACACAAGCAAACTTCAAGACTTCACTGAAAGCCTTAGAGTTGAAAACGGTTCTGTATTGATCTGATAACAATGTTCAAATACAAAAATTCATCATACAAAATTTAGTAAAATTGTGTGATGTGCTCTTTTATATTAAAATAAAACATGTTTTCATTAATTTCATCATTTGCTAAACATATTTTCATTAATTTTATTATTTGAAATGAATTTAGAAAATGATCATGTAAAATTTGTACAAGTTGTAAGCGATTTTTGGGCTAATTTTGTACAAATTATAATTTGTACAACCTTATTTTGTACAAATTGTAATTTGTACAAACTGAAAATACAAATTATGTACAAATTATACATTATACAAATGCAAATACAAATTATAATTTGTACAAAATTACAACTTGTACACAACATATGCAAAAAATAAGGTAAACAGAAACTGTGGTAATTCTACCTCTTTGTATTTGTACTTGATATAATAAAGAAAATTTGTCTGATCTATTATAGAATATAACAAAAGGGACTTATGTTGATATTGATACATTTAATAATGGAACTTCCTGTAATTTGGTTAAAAACATTATGACAAAAGGGATTTTTTCTATATTCGATATAATATCCATGAACGTAATATTGAAACTCCCAGCTGTTATGACTAAAAAATCATGTGTCAAAAGGTATTTTTCTATAATCAATATAATTTCTATTCCCGCAATAATGAAACTTTTAGCAAGTTGACTAAAAACATATTACAAAAGGGACTTTTTCTATATCCGATATAATTTCGATATCCACAATAATGAAACTTACTGTAATTTGACAATAAACATATACCAAAAGGGACTTTTTCTTTTTTCCATATAATTTTTACATCAACAATGAAACTTTCTGTAATTTGGCTAAAACATATGCGACAGGACGGACTTTTTTCTTTATTCGATGTAATATCTTTACCCGTAATAAATAAACTGTCTGTAATTTGACCAAACCAAATCCGTACGCCCACAATCACGTTCGCCCTATATCTGTTCGCGTATGGTTCGTTCACCCACATTCCCGTTCGCACGCATATGGTCTGTTCACCCTCAACAAATGGCATTATAGAATAAAGTGTGCCCCCGCGACGANNNNGGGGGGGGGGGGGGGCATATTGTTTTACGTCCGTCCGTCCGAGGGGGGTACATAGTTTGTCCGCGCAACTCCTCCTACAAGTTTTATGCTAGAAAGTTTTTATTTTTCAGATCATTTCTACATATATTGAAGATGTGCATTTGATAAGGATTTTGATTTTGGTGCTTTTTTGTCAAAAATATACATTGTTGAACTAAGTCATTTTAGGTGATTTTTCATAGAGGGTACATAGTTTGTCCGCGCAACTCCTCCTACAGTTTTAATGCTAGGAAGTTTTTATTTTGCAGATAATTTGCAAAATCACAGAAAAAATACACAGAGAAAGAAGAAATAAAAATCTTAAAGGTTTTTGATCGACAATATATTTGTCCAGTTTGGAGGACTTGTTTTTAAACAAACCATTGGAATTCCAATAGGCACAAACTGTGCACCTCTTTTAGCCGATCTATTTCTTCACTCTTATGAGGCTGAATTCATTGAAGGGCTTCTTCAAAATAAAGACAAAAAACTGGCCCAGTCCTTTAATTTCGGCTTCCGTTATATAGATGATATTTTATCATTAAACAACCCTCGCTTTGGGGATTTTCTTCATCTTATTTATCCAAAAGAGCTTGAAATTAAGGATACTACAGATACTTCCACATCGGCTTCGTTCCTTGACCTTCATTTTGAAATTGACAACAGAGGTACCTTACAAACTAGCCTATATGACAAACGCGATGACTTCACTTTTCCAATAGTCAACTTCCCTTTCCTTTGTAGCAACATTCCAAAAGCACCAGCATATGGAGTTTACATCTCGCAACTCATATCTTTCCCTGTGCATTTAAAGTTTGTTTTTCGTCTATCGGATTCGATTTTACTACCGGATTTGGCATGTTCAACACGGCGGGTGTCTTATAAGAAGTAGGAGATGCTTACTCTAACGGTACACTTGATCTCACCCACGGTTTTTTATTGGGTCCGTGTTGTTCATCTCTATGTGTGTATTTATTTTTCTTTTTTGTCCCGTACTCAAGTGGTGTCCTTGTTTCTTAGTGTGTCTAATTTTGCCATTGTCCATGGATTGTTCGTTCTTTTGATTGACGGTTCGGTTCTCACTTACTTTATACCTATATTGAAAATATGCATGTGGTAAGGATTTTCTTTTTGTTTAATTTTTGTCAAAAATATACATTGTTGAACTTAGTTATTTTTTAGTAATTTTGTGATAGAAGGAACCTAGTTTGTCCGCGCAACTCCTCCTACAGTTTTGATGCTAGGAAGTTTTTATTTTGCAGATATTTTGTACCTATATTGAAGATGTGCCAATGGTAAGGACATTGATTTTGGTTAATGTTGGTCAAAATTATACATAGTGGAACTTCGTCATTTTTTGGTGATATAGTAATAGGAGGTACATAGTTTGTCCACGCAACTCCTCCTTTTTTAATGCTAGGAATTTTTTTTTGCAGATAATTTTAACTTATATTGAAAATGTGCATGTGGGAAGGATTTTGATTTCAATACATTTTTGGAAAAAATACACACTGTTGAACTTAGAATAACATGTGTTTAGCGGGAGTATCATATGTGTCTTACAGACACAAATATTAGTAAAAATCTCAATTTGATTCAACCTTGCGCGGGGGCATATCATCCTCTAGTTAGATTTTGTTTTAATCCAAGAAAAATATTTTGTTTTCCGACAAATAGTCATAAAATTATGATTTTCAATTAACTAGTAACTGTTACTTGAGATAAGTCGATAATTCCTTTTGATTTTTACAGGTTTTTAATTCCAATGCGCATTGAATAAGTGTTTTTGTAATCAATATGAGTTTTTCGAAAATTTCCCATTGCTGAAATGCACGTGAAAAAAGAATTGGCCGATGTTTAAAAAAAAGTAAATAGGTAGAAAAATATGAATATCCAAATGTTTAACATGCATTTTACAGATCCAAAATCATGCATATAATAAAACAAATATCAATTATTTCTTTAGTTCATATATCTATATGTTTCTGTCTGTATGATTTTACATATAGAAGGATGAAATGCTACGACAAAAACGCATTTGCAGACACATTTAACATTTCGCATCCACATGCAAAGTGCCTGGATATCCAAATAACAATCAAAGCTCCGATGGAGCTGAATCTCGAAGCCCTGAAATCTACATGTGGCAAAACTTCGTAGTCATCCAAAGAACTGCTACATACGTCTGCGTGAAAATAATCGGATACTGCTGCGGTCAAGCATAGATGTATATACATCTATGGGTCAAGCAAGTGGCAAATCTTTCAATTTACCGACAATAGAATTTAAACCCCGGGTTGGGCACCTGGTCTGAAACTTGACGGGGATGTTCCTCCAGTGGTTCAAAACCCTGACCCCTTTCTAGACAAATTTTGACGGATTTCTATACCCCATTCTAGACAAATGTGTAAAAGTATAGAACCCTTCTTACAGAAAAAGTAGGATTTTTCTTCATGTCAAGTCAATATATGTATTAAATAGTCAAATAAGTTGTTAGAATGCAATTATTATCAACTGATTCTTGCTTAAAGATGCTTTTTGATATATTTAGGTTACCAGATCTTCCGTTTAACCTCATCATAGACAAGAAAATCATACCCCTTTAAAGAAAAGGTTTAAAAATTATACCCCTTTCTAGACAATTCAGCTAAAAATGCAACCCCGTTTGTCGGAACATACCCAGTACCACTTATATAGGCTGTGCCCCCCCGGATTTAAACTCCCACGCTCTCAACCTTCGTCGTACAAAGNCATTTGTCAGGTTTTCACGTCTGATATATCTACAATGTAGACATTTGACATCGATGAATCTATAACACATTGTGTAAGCTTGGGGTGTTAATCTTGACTTCATTACATTAAAAGTTTTACCACTCCCTTGACCGCGGCAATAGCGTGATTTCGCATGTTGATTTCATTGCTATAAATATATGCAGTACACAGTCACAGGTAAACAAATGTTATTTTCATCTCGCAAATTACTGCGCGACAAGTTCGTTGATCCGACGCGCAATATAAAAAAACGAGTAATTTGATAAACATGCATATTGTTTTCAATTTATTAAAACAACACTGTATTCAACTCAAGAAAATGAAGAAATATAACTTAAATACTAAATGTATACGATTTTGAAAGAAACTTGCGCACTATATTTTATAGGAAGCACGAATATCATCTTTTAGAGCTGTTAATAGGCTTGAAGCCTCATGCGGGGCACGTGATTTGTTCTTGCCATATATATCAATATCTCTCCAGCCATTTCATGGCTTCGAGATAAAAATGATCAGTCCTTTTAAATAAATTTTGGTCTTTATTTATGTGTCTTTGGATAAATTCGGTCTCAAATTTCATGTGCTTTCCTAATTACAGGTAGGGGTTTTGAACCTTAAGACGCACCCCATTAGTTTTTCTTCAAGATACCCGACATACCCCCCTCCCCGAGGACCAGCCTTAGCATGAAGGGGTAATGTACAGAATGTGATAATCGTTCACGTATATGGACTTAATTACTTTGATGGCAATTTGAGGACCAGAACGGTCATGCAAAAAGGAGACTTGACAATAGCATATATTGTAATGTCCAGAGCAGACTTAGGTAGAACGGTCATGGCTAAAACTGCTTTCGTAGAACGGTCATAGCTAGAACAGACAAACCTGGAGTTTGTCTCTCCTGCTTTGTTGAGTCCGTAAAAGATTTCCCGAGCCAGAGACGTATGCTCTCTATTTATTTCAGTTATGGTGTACTTATTTGTGAGAGAATTTCTCATATAGATGTACTATTCGTACTTTCAAATTTTGGAATTTTTTTCTGTAATTTCGAAATGTAATTCTGACCACCTGTTTAAAGTGTCCACATTTCACTATTTTATAATGCCAAGTTTTTCTAACATTCGACTTGGTGAGTGCCCTGTGTTTGTCTATATGTTGTAATTGTCCGCTACCTTAAGACACTAGTGCTTTTGTCGGGCAAAGGATGACAGTGATTTCAAGAGCACTTTACCAGTTTTATTAATTTGTGTTAACAATCCCGCATCCATGACCAGTGAAGACATGGATGTGGCGTTGCTCGACAATTAGCAATGAATTCCACTCAAACCAGTGCTAGGGGCAGTGATGTATGAACAAAGTTCATTGTTGAAAGTTTCATGGTGACTTCAAAATGAAGAACAACAATAAAAACGTTTTTCCTTTGCTTGTTTTTTGCCATGTATTTGTAGAGACTTTGTCTCATGTGCAATTACTCCATATCCTCTCATTCACCATTTACGTAGGACGGTCACGGCTAGAAGACTCGCATAGCAGTCATGGCTAGAACAGACTTTACAAGAACGGTCTTGATTCTAGGACGAGAGTAGACAGGATTCTAGGACTGCTATAAATAACTTAATACCGAAGTTACTTTAAATTTTGTTTCCGATTCCAAGTCTGTTCCAAGTCAACCATGTTAACTTTAAGTTAACTTAGACCTATTGTCATGACTGCTCTCTAGGTTCACTTAGACGAGAGGTTATGTCTGCAACCCAATGTAGATGATCATAAATATGCCATCTACATAATGATTTCAACCAAATTAGAAATAAAAGTTCTATGAGTACGGTTATTGATATATCAAATACAGAAAATGTCTCTTTTGTCATATATATCAGGTCAAATTTGAGGAAGTTCATATTTTTGTGGGCATCGATATTGTAACAAATACAGAAAATGTAGCTTTTGTCACTAGAGACGAGAAATATTTTTATCACACCGATCAGGCATTGGTTAAATTTGCTAGAAATTAAAGAAAAGCAAGTTTCAGTATTCAATAATGGAGTAAACGCACTTGAGACAAAGTCTTTACAAATACATGGTAAAAACAAGCAGTAGAACAACGCTTATATTGTTGTAATTCACCGTGAAGTCAAAATGAGCCTTTCAACAGTATACAGTTATTTCATGTCTTTGAAGGAAACCTCAAAAACTATTGTCCCGAGGTGATGGAAACTACTTGTGAACTGTTGCCTGAGGCCAGAGGCAAAAGACAACAGTTTGCAAATCATTCCCATCATCTAGGGACAATAGTTTTGCTATTTCCTGAAACGGGGCGTGAAATAACTGTTTTATTAACTTATAGAAACAAAATAAAACATCTTGCCTATACAAAAATTTCTACACCCAACGTCACCGGTAAGATTTGAAATGACGTTGCACTGCGCAATTATTTTGCGCATGGAACAGTTCGTCCGGAAATCGGTAAACAGTTAACTGTTCCACCCGACGTTAAAATTTTCATGAAAATAGTTTAAAATGCTATATATGTAAAAATGTAACGAGCTTTGTTCATACCTCACAATAGTTCAAGACGGTCTTTAGCCCCGATTTGAGCTGAATTAATTGCTAGATGTCGGCAAAGCATGAATATCATATTGGAAACAGCAAAAAGCTTCTTTTTGTTCATATATTTAAGTCAAATGTCAGGCATAAATATACAGAATAGCCAGTTTCGCAATCTGAAATCTATTTCCTTTTTCGTGGGGAAAAATAAGTTTCACTTTTTAAAATATTTTATATATTTTGACAGATATATCAATTATGTTGTCTCCAGTTATGTATTGTAACTTCTTAATTACACATAGCTATCTTTGTGACTGCCTTATCAATCAAGGCTGCTAAAATTTCCGATTCCGACTCATATGATCATTATAAATTTTTTAATATATATATATATATCAGTCTTTGTGGAATAATTTAAAGTCTCGATCGGTCCCAACTGTGATTCAAGATTCAGTTTTACTTAACACTGGGATGATCATTTCTTTCAATACTGTCTACGGCGGTTTAATAGCTATTGCTAGTGAGTTGCTCCCAGAAACATTTCCACAATGGAAGTGAAGGTTTTGCGCGCAAAAAAACCTGCTAAACCCACCATTTCTTCTGAAATGCCTGCACCAAGCCAGGACTATTGCAGATGACAACTTTGCTGGTTGTTTTCCTCCTGATTTGCCCTTTTGCCACTTCGACATAGCTCTTTAAAATTCTGTTCTATAATTTTGCAATTACCCACATTGAATACTTTATATTCTTGACAGTTTTTCTAATTTATTCTAAATTCTGTGGCCATGACTTCTTATAGAGCAACTCGTAACTACTTTTAGAAAGGGTTATAATCGGTTTGGAAATGTTCTTTTCCATGACATTTTAAAAAAAATAGATCAACAAGATGACTGCTTATAGAACTGTTTTAGAGCAGTCATATAATTGTTCAAGAACAATACAACAAGTTTGAGCATTCATTTGAATAATTCTAAGTTCACTTTGTCAGAGGTTATGGATGTACCCAACGGTAGATAATATGTATCTGTATGATGCCTTTTGCCCTCTCAATGATGTCCTATGCCACTGCTGGTGGACATTTGTCCCCGAGGGTATTCACCAGCCCAGTAGTCAGTACCTCTATGCTGACCCGAAAACCGATTCTATTTGGAACCTTACAATATCTAAATTTTTGTAAATTTCGTTTAAAACTAAGGACTATCTCCCTCATGAAAAGCTCTGTTCTGAGCTGATTTTGGCTTTACATTTTGATCATATTGGTTATTTGTTCTCTATCAGTTTTTGAACATCTTTGACTTGATGGTGTTCAAACGTTTAGATTTTATCTTCACTGAAGAGACATAAGTTGTTGAAATGCGCATATGCAGAATTTAAATTCACAGTAACCTCGATATTTATTTATTCATATTACTGGTTTTATTATTATTTGATTACTGTAGGGACAGACCGAAGTGATAAAAACTGAATGAAGATTTCAAAAATAAAATACAAACAAAATCACGTGACAATCAAATGGAGACTATGAAAGGCAGACAAAATAATAAAAAATAAACAAAAATAAGCATGACTGAACATTAACGCAACATACATGAAGAACTGGCTGTGGAGAAAAAAAGGAAATGTCGAATTATTATACTGAATACTGAACTGATGTAATTCACGTCAAGTTTGTTTTACTGAAATGATAGGAAACATAATATTATGTTAACATTTTGTCGTATCGTATACGTAGCAGGAATCAGTTGTTTCTTGAATTTCGTAGAAACATATCTATGAAATTCAAGAAAGAACGTATTCACTCCAGTTAAACGAAAATTTTAAATAAAGTATGCAACTTTTAACTACTTATATTTATATGACTTATTACTCCCAAAATAAGGTTTAAGAACGAAATTGTTTATGTTTTATTAGTTTCCCATATTACATAAGTATCAAGTTACCGAAATTATTGTCTTTTATGTTCACAGAAAAATCCGTTTTTCGTTTGCGATCTTGGAGAAATTATCAGAAGACACAAAACTTGGGTCCAGTATCTACCAAGAGTAGAACCATTCTTTGGTAAGTATACAAATAAAAGTATCGGGTTATTGATCTAGTTGAAGTTCACTTGTTTATACACGATCGTCTTATGACGGGCATATTATGGTGTATCTTTCGTCCACCCAAAACGCTATGAAAGTATTTTCAAAATTTCTGAATGTATTGATTTGATATTTTTTTATATTACTGCCAGACATGGGGTAATCGTAATCGGTTATCGTAATCGATTGTATTTAATTACAATTTTTTAAGTAATCGAAGATTACTGATGTGAATTTCGATTACATGCAATCGAAAATAATCGATTACAGGCAAAAAATGTGGTCGTAATTATAATAACTTTTTGATTATTTTTCGATTACTTTTAAATTTCAGGCAAGTTTCTGAAAATATGTGGGCAGAACAGAGAACATTATATGAATCCAATTTATAAGAAGATAAATATATCTTATGATCAAATATTTTCAAATCATATTGAATATGAATATAGCATGTGCATAAATTCTTAAACAGAGGCGTTTTTTCTGTGTATTTTCTACGAAAAAAAAGATAAATTTTGATAACAAAGTAATCTAACTAGTAGCAAAACTTAAACTTTCAACTCATATTCATGTATGAAGAACAACAATAAAAGAGTTGTTCTTTTGCTTGTTTTTTACCATGTATTAGTAGAGACTTTGTCTCATGTGCATTTACTCCATATCCTTTTATTCACCATGTCAGGTAATCTTTAAAATATTGAATTTTCAAAATAGTTCTGAACTGTTAAAAATAAATATATGTAAACTATAATTAACAAAATATTTGGAAAAGCAACATTAAAACTGAAATACATGATTTAATTTAATAATTGGAGGGCGCAAACCTAAAACTTGATGAAATAAACATGAAATATTTAATTGTAGCATATTAAATCATCATCGCCTACATGAAATCATTCATTTTTAACACTCAATTTACTTACAGAAATACTTAAAGACAAATTTTTGAAAATATTATATAATAAATGTCTCTAAGTCTGTGTTCTATGTTCATTAGACAATCCCTTGTCTAAACAGTTTCACAAAAATACACCTGGGGCTATAAATGATCACCCTTAATCAGATGTCAAACATCAAGTGGATCACATTGATTATGCTATCAGAATTGTATTGTTAATCAAATTTTGTTAAAATTAAAAATATTTTTTTTGTAAACAAAAGAGTATTTTAAATGACATTTAAAGGGCTTCAAGCCCTTCTATGTAGAGAGGCTCATAGTGATGGGCAAAATCTGCCCGGTTTTACAAGCATGTCATGTCAATACGTGCAATAGAAAAACTTGGCAGCTCAGGAATATTAAGTAAACAAAAACAATATTATTTTGAACGATATAAATTTTGGGTATCAAGAACTTTATCGACATTAAAAGTTAGTAGATTTAACTTTGTTTCCTAAAATGAAAAATGGGATTGCTTGTAGCAAACAAACATAAGATATACACAAGTGAAGACCCTAAAAGATGTCTGGCCCGTCCCTCTTTGTCCTCTAAATTGATATGAAATCTAAGTAAACTTATCAGAAATCTAAATGTGCACACTAGACTGAGAAATTACGGTCACTGGCAAAAGCCATATAGCTTCCAAAGACCAACCAACATACAAAATATCATTGACATACCCTTTATGCATCATGAGAAACCAGACATGCTCACTAGACCATGAAATTAAGGTCATATGCATAATTCATATGGCAGACTGTCAAACACTGTCCAAGACCAACCAACATACAAAATATCATTGACCTACCACTAAGAGATAATGAGAAACTATCATGCGCACTAGACCATGAATTAAGGTAAAAAAAGTCACCTGCTAGACTGACATGTACTACCCAAGACAAACCTAAATACCAAATATTATCAACCTACCACTTCTAGTTGTTGAGAAATGGACTTAAGCAGAGAAACTTAATATGGCCACTCGACCGTGCAATTGAGGGCAAGGACAAAAGTTACCTGCCAGACTGACATGTACTACCAAAGACCAACCTACATACCAAACATAATCAACCTACTACTTCTAGTTATGGAGAAATGGATTTAAGCAGAGAAACTTAATGTGGCCACTAAACCGTGAAATTGAGTTCAAGGACAAAAGTTACCTGCTAGACTGACATGTACTACCCAAGACCAATCTACATACTAAACGTCATCAACCTACCACTTATAGTTATTTAAAAAAGGACTAAAGCAAAGAAACGTAACGTGGCAACTCAACCGTAAAATTGAGGTCGAGAACAAACGTCACCTGCCAGACTGACATGTTCTACCCAAGACCAACCTAAATACCAAATATTATCAACCTACCACTTCTAGTTGTTGAGAAATGGACTTAAGCAGAGAAACTTAACGTGGCCACTCAACCGTGCAAATGAGGTCAAGGACAAAAATTACCTGCCAGGCTGACATGTACTACCAAAGACCAACCTACATACTAAATATTATCAACCGACTACTTCTAGTTATTGAGAAATGGATTTAAGCAGAGAAACTTAACGTGGCCACTAAACCGTGAAATTGAGTTCAAGGAAAAAAGTTACCTGCCAGACTGACATGTACTACCCAAGACCAACCTACATACCAAAAATTATCAGCCTACCACTTCTAGTTGTTGAGAAATGGACTAAAGCAGAGAAACTTAACGTGGCCACTCAACCGGGAAATTGAGGTCAAGGCCAAAAGTTACCTGCCAGACTGACATGTACTACCAAAGACCAACCTACATACCAAATATTATCAACATACCACTTCTAGTTATTGAAAAATAGGCTTAAGCAGAGAAACTTAACGTGGCCACTTAACCGTGAAATTGAGGTCAAGGACAAAGGTTACCTGCCAGACTGACATGTACTACCCAAGACCAATCTACATACCAAATATTATCAACCTACCACTTCTAGTTATTGCAGGGACTAAAGCAAAGAAACTTAACGTGGCCACTCAACCATGTAATTAAGGTCAAGGACAAATGTTTCCTGCCAGACTGACATGTACTACCAAAGATCAACCTACATACCAAATATTGTCCACCTACCACTTCTAGGTATTGAAAAATGGACTTAAGCAGAAAATCTTAAAATGGACACTCAACCGTGAAATTGAGGTCAAGGACAAAAGTTACCTGCCAAACTGACATGTACTTCCAAAGATCAACCTACATACCAAACTACCACTTCTAGTTATTGAGAAATGGACTGAAGCAGAGGAATTTAAGGTGGCCACTCTACCATGAAATTGGGTCAAGGACAAAAGTTACCTGCCAGACTGACATGTACTACCACAGAAAAACCTACATACCAAATATTACCAACCTACCATTTATAGACTTAAGCAGAGAAACTTAACGTGGCCACTCAACCGTAAAATTGAGGTCAAGGACAAAAGTTACTTGCCAGACTGACATGTACTATCCAAGACCAACCTACATACCAAATTTTATCAACCTACCACTTCTAGTTATTGAGAAATGGACTTAAGCAGAGAAACTTGACGTGGCCACTCAACCGTGCAATTGAGGTCAATGTCACATGATCTGATGCCCGTCAGGTAGCACTCGATTAGTTCTACCACTGGACCATATACTATATTCCTACATCAAAATATCCGGGATTGAGTAAAAGTTAACCCCGTCGCCGTCGCCTTCGTCATACTATGTCTCTCTTTTCGCGACATTCGTCGCGGGCGAGACAAAAATTAAGTATGACAATCCCAAAGTCATGAAATTTGGTTTTTTTACGCCCTCCATATTTTGCACCTATTATCATATTAAGTATCAAAGTTGGGTAAACCAATACAATATAAACTCAAAAAGTGTTCTTCAATTTTTATGGAGAAAATTTAGCACAAAAATTACTACTTGACATTGTTGTATTAAAATATTTTTTTGGGTTAATACATAAGTGTAATCGAAATGTAGTTAATAATTACATTGCCTTATGTAATCGATTGTAATCGATTAAACAGTAGCAAGTCATGTAATCGATTAATAATTGATTACACAAAATTCCTAAAATAATCGATTATTAATCGATAACTGGTGTCTGTAATCGTTGCCCATCTCTGATTACTGCATCTATTTAAGTTACAAATTAAGATCAAAATTTTGTCATGATCGAATGATTATTTGCAGAGTATTGGTCTATGGACTTCGTACAATGTCCATTTTGACGAAATATTGGGTTTGCATCTTTTTCCACAAGGATTCCAGATCGATATTTTCATATGATTGCATCGTGATGAGTTACAAGTCAATTTCGAAATAAGGTGACAAAAAGAAGATTTATTTTTTGCAGAGTTATGACTCTTGGCCGTTGTGATTTTCTGAAAAATAAAGGTCTGTGTACTTTTTCCTTACAAAGCTTCAACATATTAGTGTGATTATTAAAAGCTGGTTGTATATTAATAAATTTAGATCAAGTTGAATGATTTTTGAAGAGTTATGGCCCTTGGACATAGCAAATATAGAAGATTTCCAGACTTTACCTCACAATGCCTAAACATATTTGTTTGATTCTGTTTCCAGTCAAGTTTTTTGTGTTCCAATGAAGTCATATACCCAACTTCAGCAGCAGTTTATTTATTGTATACCATTTGTACAGCAGAAATCATTGTAATCATTAATAGATGTAAAAGTGTCAAGTAATTTGAATTTCCCAAGAGCATTATCATCACAAGGGCTAATATAAGTTTAACGGTCCTTATGAAAGTCTTTAGACAAATGATCGTTCCCTTTCAATCAAATTCATAAATGCATATGATTAAATCTTTACAGCGATGAAATGTAATCCCCTGCATCCCGTAGTCAAGTTGATGGCAGATATTGGACTATCGTTTGACTGTGCAAGTAAGGTATTGTATAGAGGTTATTTTAATCTTAATCTTAGTATACTGAATCCTCTCTACTACGTGCGATACATCATTTTTTACTGAGCATCATGCACTACATATCTTGATAGTAACAATTAAATTTCTCAGTAAGCATACCTACTTTTTAGGTATTACCAGTTATATGGATGTGAGGATAAAAGTCACCTCCTTCCATGGATTGATAATAATTTCAACAAAAAGAGATTCACTGCCGGGTCTGGCATATTTACCCCTTAAAACTAGTATATTTTCTTATCGCTTGACTGCTATTTCTGCTTGGAAGTAAAAACAATGATACAAGTGTTTTTCTAAGAACCCTACTGATCAAACAAGAAATATACTATAAACTGCGAAGATCCTAAAATTCGAAATCGACAACATTTTCATCGAATTTCGAATCCTCCTATGTTAGGGCCTTGATTCACATACTTAGTATTTGCGCACTTTTTTAATCTGTATATTTTTATAGCGGGCGGTATATAATTATCATGGTGTCCTTCTGTGCATTCGTCTGTCCGTCCGTTCTTTTAGGGTACTTACCACTGAGGGGAATTCACTGAAACATTCCAAGAGAAAATTTGTAAGAGCTAGAAGAGAATGTGAACTGTCTTGGATTAAAAAACTTCAGACAGCTTATCCATTAGGATTAAATGATAACATCATGGGTCGGGGAAACATTTCTCAGCGCGCTTCAATTTACATCATGGGCATTTCGTCTCCAAAATTACGCCATCGAATGTCACATGGTCGAAGAGTGAATTATAATATAAAAAGCAAATGTAAACCCCTGGTTAATGTTAAAGATCTATATACTGTTTTAAAAAACAATGGGCGGCACGGCTTGTTCACCAAACTTTGTTCAATTCCTATTACACAACTTTACAAAATCTCTTTGGAATGTGATACTATGTCTGTTATAGTCCGCTATATGAATGTTCAAAAATTATTGATGCGTTCTGTTATCATCGTCTTTTTCCGAGAATCGACAAACCCGATGAACATGTTAAACAATTTTTGAAAATTAAATATATTAATAAAGAAATTGATTTGATTGATATTACTGCGTCTTTAATGATTTTAAAACAAGCTTGCCATTTAATTTTGGGCGATGTTTAGGCCCTTTTCTAAAGAATCGTTGAACTTCTTTATCTTCAATGATGTTTAAGTTCCCCGTTAAAATATTCCGCAAGGGTCATAGCGGTATGGTGACAAAGAACAATCTCAGCTACTGGGGTAGTTCTTCTCAAAATCAGCATCACAGGTGATCGAAGAGTAATTGAAAAAAATACTTCTACTAGGTTGTTTGTAAGAAAAAGAAATGATAGGCATATCCTGGTTGTCAAAATATGCGGGTATAAGTTTTTGAATATCTTGGTCCCGAAAAATGCTTCCAGTCACTAAGTACAGTATAAAATGGTGCAAACGGGAAAGTGCAGACAAACACGCAGTGAATTTGTTCAAAGATAAAATTATTACCAAAGTCAGCAACAGAATTAATTTTTATAAAGATAATTATGATGAGCCACATCCTAAGCTAGAATTAAGTCTAAATTGAGAGATCTTAGCAAAAAATATGTGTTTGTACCAGTTGACAAAGCTTCTAACAACGTTTCAATCATTTGAAAGAAATACTATATCGATGTCCAACAAAACGAATTGGACAAGTCTAATACTTTCAAACGCATCAATTGTGATGAACAAACTCTTGCCAAACAACATTAAAAGGATACAGAAATGCTCAAAGTTCCAGCTACAGATGACACCTTGCCTACAATGTACTGGATTCCTAAACTTCACAAAAACCCGTACAAGCACCGTTTTATTTCGGCATCGAGTAATTGTTCTACTACTAACTTGTCCATCCATTTAACCAGTGCACTTTCTTGTATAAAACAACGGCAGTAGAATACCGAAGGAACAAAGGAGTGAAATTCACAAAAATCGAAGTCCAAAGACAGGGCAAAAACGAGAACACAGAAAACAATGACGCTAGAAACAAAAAGCAACGACGCAAGACAGACACAAAGCACAGAAACAGAAATCACAACATTCAGAACAGAGGCACTCACAGTGTGAGCTCCAGTGAAACTGAGAGTGACATCAGGTGCTCCGGAAGGGTAAGCGTATCCTGCTCTGTTTACAGCACCCGTCACACTGTGAGTGATTCAATCAGGAAAAATGTCAAAGTCGGTAGTAAAATCCGGGAAGACGTGAATCTAGCTGAAAATGTCCACTTTCATTTTGGATACTGACACGTCATATCTTTCAATGATGCTATGGTGACGGCCATAGAATTTCTTGAGGGATGGAATTAACAAAGGTTGAACAAATCCCTGACTAAGCAGCTTTTGGGACAGTGTTTTGTTCTGTTCAAAAAATCACCGTACAAACTACAAACTAAAGGAGTTAATTATAAAATATTGTGAAAAAACTTATCAAAACTCTGGTGTCAATTACTTTTTGAGTGTAAAAAACTCTATTGAAGTTTTAGATAAATTACAATCAATACAAAAACCAGTTTCATCTATCGACAGTTATGATTTTTCTACCCCGTAGGGTCGTTGTCTCTTTGACACATTCCCCGTTTCCCTTCTTTTTCTTATTTATACAACGCTTCCACATAATCTGATTAAATCTAAATTGGGACAATTGATTAAATGGTCTTTTAAATTTTCTGGACTGCAGTTTATTTGTTGTAACAAAAAACAAGGATTCTTCTCTAATATTACTTACAACAATCATTCCTCCTGGACGTGTGATGATACAATTAAAGCACTTAATCTTTTGCTTGACAACATTTTTGTTCGTTTTGGCAACATTGTTTATCAACAGGTCATTGGAATTCCCATGGGTACAAATTGTGCACCTCTCATTGCAGATCTTTTTCTCTTCTGTTACGAACGTGACTTCATGAAAAAATTACAAAATGGGACCATACAAAACATTGATCAACTTATCTCTATTTTCAATGATAACAGCAAGTATATTGACGATATCCTTACTATTGACAATCCCCAGTTTTTAGATTATGTCGACATCATTTACCCACAAAAACTGAAACTTAATAAAGCTAATAATGATTCTAAAAATTACCCTTTTCTGGATCTAACTATCATCGTTGACATCCTACGGGGTTTATATTTCTCAACTGGTACGATTCGCACGCGTTTTTCTGCTCTTGACGACTTCAATGAACGTTACTGTCACTTCAAAACTTTTGCAGCAAGGTTATAGATTTTATAAATTGTTAAATACATTTAAAGAGTTTTATCGAAGATATGAACATTTGAAATCTAAATATAACGTCACTCGTAAACAGCTTATTATTAAGGGCATTTCCCATCCTAGATTTTACGGAAATGTTGTTAAAAAATGCCAGAAGCTGATTAAAAATACAGAAAAACTGGGACGTAACTTACATTCTTTACGCAATAGGGGATATCAGGATATTCTGCACGTGTCCGTTAAATTAACTTTGGGATCCAGTGACCTGAGATTTTACAGACATACTGGCCTCTCACTGATACTGCCGATGTCTACTGAAATACATGATGATTCTTTACCATTCCATTTGGGAGTTTTGAATTTGATTTTTCTTCCGTAGTGCGACAGTGTTTTACCAGCAGACTAGGCTCCTTGAACTAGCCGGCAGTTTAGCGGCGAGCACTCCTTGACCAATCTTTCAAAATTACGTTTTGTTCCCGCAATTTTCTTTTCTAGATTGTGGTCATGGAGTTAGTAGTCCACCTGTATGGATTTTATTCGTATGTTTATTATACTAGAGGGAAACGGGACAGAGAAAGGGGAGGTTTGGGTACCCATAAACCGGTTTAACCCTACCGCTAGCTTTTGCTAGTGCCGGTACCAAGTCTGGCTGTCCCGAGTTCCTGTCGTTGTTTACGTTGTCTTTTGTATTTTTATTGTGGGTTTTTTTCTTGTGCAGTTCCTATTTACTTTGTGGCATGTGGCTATGTTTTTCGGCCATTGTAGGTGTTTCCTGCTATCTTTTTTATTCTATTCACAGAATGTTTACTACACATTGTCATTGTTCACCATCTATTTAGAAATTTAATTTGAGCGGGGGTATATATCAATGAGTTTTGCTCACAGTTTTTTTTAATTTTGATGACGCTTCATTTGCACTTACAAATCGAAGCTCAGATAAGTGAGTATTTGTTAGTTTGTTGTTATTTAATATACTACATCACCAACCTAATGTTAATTAATTAACAGAATGAAATTAAGCAAGTCCTGGACCTAGGTGTACATCCTTCAAGAGTAATATATGCTAATACCTGTAAACAGGAGTCTTTCTTAAAATACGCTACCGAGAAAGGTGTTGACCTAATGACGTTCGACAATATAGATGAATTAGTGAAGATTAAGAAAATTTACCAAGAAGCAAGGTTAGTGCAATCACATCTGACATTCATCTTTGACCTTAAGGTCAACTAGTTATGTTTATGTGAAGACTTTTCCAATAAACAAAAATTTTGCTTTGGAGTACTTGTAATTGAACTGAATTGAGACGGCATTAAAGTGCGTTTGGGCTGCCATAGCTTTTATTAGAATTGACCTGACTCAAAGTCTGTAAAAAGATATTTGAACAAGTATGACTTAGAACAATTATTTGGCACATGTTTTGCACTATAATAAAAGATGTCTGCAACAATTATCACCAATTACTTTGTTCCTTCGGTATTCTACTGCCGTTGTTATTGCAATTATTGCGATATATGTCAGACATTGACATTGAAGACATTCAGCAAAGAATTCCGCTTAAACCGGTGCTAGGGTCGTCTTAAATTTACTATGAGGTATGGGTAAAGTTCATTGTTGAACGCCTCATGGTGACTTCAAGATGAAGAACAACAATAAAAGCATTGCTCCTTTGCTTGGTTCTATCAAGTATGTGTAGAGACTCTGTGCTTTTACTAAATATCCTTTCATCGTCTTAGTATATTCCCTAGTTTTTTAAATCTTGTTTCTTAATTTCCTTCATTTCAAAGACAAGATTCTCTAATAGCATGCAAGCATTAATATAAAAAGACTGAACTTACTATGAAGTAAGAGTGTTGCTCTTTGTTGAAGGCCTCATGGTGACTTCAAGATGAAAAACAACAATAAAATCGTTGTTCCATTTGCTTAATCTAACAATGTATTCATAGGGATCTTATCCTATGTACATCCTTTTTTATGTACATCAATATCCCTTATTTGTTCAGTAATAGCATTTCAGCATCAATATAAAAAGGCTTGGAAAGTTGACTGTTCCTATACAACACATTTTCAGATTAATTTTACGACTTCTTCCTACTCAAACATTTAGAGTTGAGCACGAATTTGGAAAGAAATTTGGCTGCCATTCTGGACAAGTATACAGATTACTATTAGCAGCAAAAAATCTCCAGTTAAATGTTGTAGGGATAAGGTAAGTGATTACCATGCCATAACGGAAGGTCGTCTTATATTGGCAACAAGATAGCCAACACAGCATGAACATAGACAGGGTGCAAAGTGAAGTTAATATTAAAGGCTGGTGTCGTTAAGAACTTATTTTCCTTAAATGCAAACAAAAATCAAAACAACGCGACGAGCCGGAAAGGAACAATTTAAAAAAGGGTTAAGAAGTAATGCCAATTTCAGCTTGTTACAAAGCTTTGCATGGCCATACTCTATAGGTTTCATAAAGGTCTTAACTTTAGATCTCAAATATTTTCAAATTATGCACGGCTGGACTAGTGATAAAATCGAGAATTATAAATACCTTTGTTGGCGTTATTTAAGTTTAAAAATGGCCGTTTTCATAAAATCATTCCTCTTCGTTGCAGATAAAAATATTTTGAGAGATAAAAGTGTCATATTTGAACTACCATTATTTTTTTAATGCGTATTGAGTTAACGGATAGATTGCTCAGGTTTGTCGACCATGCCGTCCCACAGATAGACCCATCGAGGGAGAGACAAGTTGATATGTCGCTTATTTTGTGCATTAAGATGCAATATCATGAGTTAAATGGGAACATTTTATCAATAATCATAACACAAGTACAATGTAAGCCTAATTGTACAGTAAATTACAGTAACTTTTTTACTTATAGTTGAATATTTATATTGCATTTTATCCCTGGACCAGATATTGATATTGCAGTTGTTACCATATGTTCCTTTCAGTTTTTATTATTTATTATCATTTCATGTTTTATCAATATTAAGTGATAAACTTTCAAGGTGCACGTACTTTCAAATTTCATTATTTATATTCAAAGCTTTCATATTGGATCTGGGTGTCTTGATGCCATGGCGTATGAGAGTGCCATTCAACATGCACGCAAGGTTTGGGACATTGCTCTTGATATAGGAATCCATATGTACATCCTAGACATTGGCGGTGGATTTCCAGGACATAAAAAATCTAATAATGAATTTAAAATGGTATGTATACGCAAAAGGTTTGTTCTAAAATTTTAAGACATTAATTTCGCCATTCCAAAATAAAAATTTACGTCATTTCTTTAAAGAGCAAATGTAGTTGTCCATGAGACTAATTCGAGAAAATTACATATTTAGTGGTTAGTTTGGACTTTCATGATAAAACTATTAGCACTTAAATTCAAAACCATTGTAACTTCCAACTATATAATATATTGTTGCATTTAACGCGATGTCATAGCATTGATCTTGACACGATTTTGTAGCGTCTGATAGTCTTGGTTTTTAGAGGGATATGACCGATTACAGGATCATAGGCGCCGGTCAGTAGTTTCAAGAGAATAATAGGGAACTTGATGTGGCACAAAAATGATAAAAATGTTATTGTATTTTAAGATAGCATCAGTGATAAACAGTTCTTTAGAAAAATATTTTCCGGACGACGACACAAGAGTAATAGCAGAACCAGGACAGTTTTATGTTCGCTCAGCTGTCATTGTTGCAACAAACATCGTTGGCAGGAGGATCGTTGACTACCACGAGGAAAGTATGCATTGTTAAGTATATCACTTACATTTATAACTTAAGCAATTGCTAATTGCTTAATTAGACAGTATACTGCCACAAGCGACTTTACACAAAACATATTGTCTCCCTCTAAACGTTGTGAAATACCCTATTCCATCTATTCGATATTATCGAGATTTTACTTGCCTCTTTGAAGGCATCAACGGAAAAAAATAGCTGTATATCAAAGTCGGGTTTTCTGGTCCGAAATCCGTTTATGTATGTATCTATGATTTAATCAGATATTGAGTAATCAAAATATATATGGGTTAGGAGTAGTGATACCATAAGATAAAAGAATATCAATGTATGACAATTGACACCGGTATACCATAATGCGTCCCGTCAAAGACAGGAGTATAGAAAATGAGGTCTAAAATAAACGAGGAAAGGTATTGTTGTTGCTTTAATTATTAGATTATTCTATCACGTAAAAAGTACCTTTTGTAACATATTAATGGTTAGAACAATAAGGGTTCCACCTGAAAATGCGAAATTACAACAAATTTACATTTTAGACATCTCCTGTTAGAATTTACTAAATTGCGCAAAATATTTTTTTCAAAACTGTGCAATGTACCAGTACCGAATGCGATTTTTTTGGGCCAAAAATTGTAATTTGATATTTTCTCTTCTTTACTATAATGTATTTTTCCAAATGCATCATAATCCCAGTACATTTTATTTTGGAAAATTGACATTTTTTTTTCAATTTATCTCAAGTTTAGAGATTTAAATTAGAAAAAAAGAGTATGAAAAGAGTTATGTTGGCAATACTCTTAAGACAAGACATGGCTGTGTTAACCGAAAAGCATTTTTTTTTTATTAAATAAAGCTTAGAATTAAAAAAAAAGCAATAGATAATTTGTGATAATTTTTTTTCAAAGGTTTGGTGAATATATAAGAAAGTATCATTGAAATTAATGACATATTTTGGACTCAGAGACAAATTTAATTTATCCATTAAATTGGAACAGCATGAAGCTTATTATATATTAATATTACATGTATACCCAGAGAATTATCATTTATAGAAGTTTGTAGAAAATACAACTTTTTTCTCCTTATCATTGAAAGTATTATTTTCATATTTTTATGAACTTGGTCGTCATGTATATATTTGATTTTGGACTACTTTCAACCCATTTCAGATGGCAAATCGAATGAAAATGGAAACAAGTCTATTATGTATTATATCAACGATGGTACACATGGTAGTTTCCGGTGCATTTCGACTATTCCATCCTTCTCAAATCCAACTGCAATAATTGTAAGTATCCTTTAAAGACAAATACAGTGAAACCTGTCTAATCCGACACCTGAGTATTCAAACATTCTGTTAAATCCGACGTAATTTATTGGTCCCAAAGATAGCTGTTGAAGAATGGACTGGGACCCTTTTCTATTATTCATCCTTTTTATATATTCTTTGAACGAATAGCCTTTTTAGCTCACCTGGCTATACCAGGGTGAGCTATTGCCATCACTTGGCGTCCGTCGTCCGTCCGTCCGTCTGTCGTCCGTCCGTCGTTAGCTCACTTTCAAAAATCTTCTCCTCTGAAACCATTGAGTCAAATGGAACCAAACTTTAACTGAATCATTACTAGGCTATCTAGTTTCAAATTTGTTATTTCGTATGTCTGAAGTCAAACAACATGGCTGCCGTTACTAAAAATAGAACATAGGGGTAAATTACAGTTTTTGGCAAATATCTCAAAAATCGTTACAGATATAAAAAATCTGACAAAATAAATATAATTAGCATGGGAAGATGCACACATGCTGAAATTTTGAAGAAAATCTGATGACCCGTCTCATAGTTATTGCCCTTTTTCTGAATAATTTTCAAAATTTTGATGTTTTTTATTTTTTATCAAAAAACTATACTAGATAGAGGTTAAGTTTAAATTGCAAAAATGTTCAGCATGTTAAGATCTACGCACATGGATATTTTGAAGAAAATCCAAGTACCTATATATGAGTTGTGGCCCTGTATTGGTCAAATTTTTGTGATTTTTTACTTTTTGTCCCATATTTCAAAACGCTTTGAGATAGAGGTCAAATTCGATAATGTTTAGCATGTTAAGGACTATATTTTATTGAACACGATCAAGTTTTACGACCGCTTCCAAGATGGCCGCCAGCGGGGAACTAAGTGTACCATTTGACCTAATGGGAAAATTCATACAAAGAACTTTTCCTTGAGAACCACTGAATGGTTTTGAACCAACCTTAGCATGAATGATGCTTATGAGGTGCTGACTAAGTGTTGTTACTTTGGTGCCGATCCATCATCCAAAATGGCTGCCAGCGGGGATCTTAATTTTAACATTGGACCCTATGGGAAAATGCATACAAAGAACTTTTACTTTAGAACCACTGAATGGATTTGAACCAAACTTGGCAGGAATGATGTTTATGAGGTGCTGACCAAGTGTTATTACTTTGGTGCCAATCTGTCATCTTACATGACCAACAGCATTGGACCCTATGGGAAATGCACACAAAGATCTTCTAGAGAACTGCTGAATGGATTTAAATGATGCCTCTCTGGTGCTGACCAAGTGTCACCAGCTGTGAACTTAATTTAACAAAAGATCTTCTTCTAGAGATATGCTTTATAGATTTAATCCAAACTTTGCTTATGAGAAGCTGACCAAGGGTTGTTACTTCAATGCTGATCCACCATCCAACATGGCTGCCAGCAATGAATTGGATCCTAAGGGGAAATGCATACAAAGATATTATGGAAAACCATTGAATGGATTCAATTTAAACATTGCATAAATGAAACTTGTGAGATTTTGACCAAGCTTGTTTCTTGGGTGCTGATCCGTCTTCCGACATGGCCACCAGTAGCAAAACTTAGTTTAACATTGGACCCAGTGGGGAATGCATAAACAGATCTGCTTGGACAATGTCAGTAGAATTTTGATATGATAGTCCTTATGTGACCCTCTTCAAAGTTTTATGTTATATCATGTAAAACCATTGAATGGATTCAATTTAAACATTGCATAAATGAAACTTGTGAGATTTTGACCAAGCTTGTTACTTTAGTGCTGATCCGTCTTCCGACATGGCCACCAGTAGCAAAACTTAGTTTAACATTTGACCCACCGGGAAATGCATAAACAGATCTGCTTGGACAATGTCAGTAGAATTTTGATATGATAGTCCTTATGTGACCCTCTTCAAAGTTTTATGTTAAATAGCTGCCAGCAGGGAACGTAGATTAACATAGGCCCTAAAGTTTGGAAACTGAATTAAAAAATCTTCTCTGAATCTGCTTTAACAATTTTAATTAAATTTTATAAAAAGTTTCTGATTTTCATGTACACACACCATCAAAGATGGACCATCTATTGGGAATTATAATGCTGCAGGACCCAGGTGAGCGATACAGGCTCTTGAGAGCCTCTTGTTATGGTACACAACGAGACTAAAGCTGGATGTGAACAAGAAATGTCGAATTACATTCTTCAAGCATTAGGTAAAAGGACATTACATTTGTATGCATGATGTTCTATCACTTTTGTTTGACGATTTTGTGGCCAACAGTGATACCATGTTGGGTTTGATTAATGTCAACAATTGCCTCTCATGATATTTGAAGAAAAAAAAACGTCGACTTCACCTTAAAAACATAGGAAATAGTTCAAGGCCAAAATTCAAAGAATTATCTATAAAAATGATCTTAAGAATTATATACCGCTGATTATCAACCCTCGTTATGTAATTTCAAATATAATTTTCTCATCATAGGCTCGTTAAATTTATCTTGAAATTACATATTTTTTCTCCTTATGAGAACTGTAAGGTTATGTTGAAATGCAAAATTGAATATTTAGAATTCGTAAAGGTTCCGCGGAACCTAGTGTCTTGCCTGCTCACTCCGCTTTCAATATAATTTGGTCTATATTAAGATGTGGTTACATGTACTATGAATTGTAAGAATATAGTCTTTGAGAGTATCAGGAAATGTAACAAAATTGGAACCAAAGATTTCTTATATCTCATCATTAGCAATATTTGTTGTGGCAAAATTTCATCCAAAAAGCACGGTTGCTAACAAGAATCTAAAAAAATTCAGTGTCTTTCACTCCATTTGAAAGTATCAGGAAATTTACCAAATTTGGAATCAAAATTTTTGAAATATAAGCATTGAAAATTCTTGGTTTTACTAAAATTCATCCAAAAGGCATTATTGCTAACACGAGTTCTCAAAATGTGCTTGTCTTTAAATATATCAGGAAATTTTCCGAAGTTGCAACCATATTTTTATTCTTATTTTTTAGAATTATGTCTGGTATGAAAAATTGCTCAAATATTTGATTGTATGCAAAAAGTTCAAAAGTGGTGAGTCTTGGACATTTCCTGGAAATTTATCAAAGTTGGAATCGGAATAACATCCTGAAAGTTTTTTGCTTATCTATAGACTATATGCAACGACTCTACATCAAAACTAAATGTCCTAAGTTCCAATTTGTTTAAATATTGTTGATATTATGGACCAAAGTGAAAATTTAGTCAAATTCATTGATGCGGAAAATACAGGTCAAAGTAACAATATTCGAGTATGGACCTTTGTTACTACTAAAGATGTAACCACTTACCAATTATCATATGTCTATAGCAAGTAGGTGCTCAGATATAGTAGAAACAAAACAAATGTTTGACCAAAAAAAAAAAACAAAGTTCAACAAATGGCAGAATACAATAAGAAATTGTAATATTTTTTTTAAATATAATTGTCATTCAAAAATGAAATTGTACTGAATATTGTGTCAAACATTTATTGATATTGAGTAAGTTTTCATAAAGTTATTGAAGTTCATATAAACTTTAACATTTGGGTTAACCAAATGTTGACGCTGTCGCCGACGACGGAAGCTATAATCGCTATGTTTCGCCTTCCGGACATTCATCGCAGCCGAGACAATAATCAAATAATGTTTATACGGTATTGAACAGATTTATCATAATAAGGAGGGGTATTTGTCAAAAAAAAAAGTCGTGGAGTGGCAAAATTTCCAGAGCTTTAGACCTAAGACGAGTATTTTTGGAAAATACTCCGACGTTCATGATATATCTGTTCACTTACACCGAATGTCTCTTTCATTAAAACGCACAGATGACTGCGTGACAAATACCACGACAAGCGCCTGTGTGACGTGTATTTGCGAAAAAAAATTACAATCGCACTAACCAATCAGAATGCAGCTTACTTACAAAAGGTGTAATTTTGGTTTAAATACTTTTAAACAGTTATACCCGTTTACACTAGCAAAATAAGATCGATCTTTGGTGAGATCGATCCTAAAAAGATCGATCTTTGCCAAGTGTAAACGGTTTAGATCGATCTTCAATCGGACTTATAGACCCCGTTTACACTACCAAATTAAGATCGATCTTTGGTGAGATCGATCCTAAAAAGATCGATCTTGCACAAGTGTAAACGGGTTAGATCGATCTTCAATCGGACTTAAAAAGTCCACATCCAGACGTAGTCTTAAAAAGATCGATCTTTTTGGGATCGATCTTGCTTCAAGTGTAAACTCCAAGATCGATCGCGATCGATCTTTATGAAGTGAAACGGAATAATAAAACTGAAATTGGGCATTTACACGTGTGTATATGAACGTATGTACGACTGTGTAGAATAAAAGAGGAAAATCTTTGGCCTACGAATGAAGCTCTTTTGATAAGCGAACTTTTGGGTGACCTACGGGATCCCGGAACATTACGAGAAAACATCTAAGAAAAACCTTAACATTTTTAAACGAATATGTCAGGACATTTCCAGATATATCTATCTATATTTGCTTTTTTATGTATTTTTTATAACAATGAACACATGTATTTAGGTAAGATCGATTCAGTTTCAGTGTATAGTGTAGACGCAGCGTTCTCAGAAGGACCGATCGAGATCGATCTTGCCTTTTTAATGTAAATGCAAACCGATCCTTTTAAGATCGATTCAAATCGAAGCAAGTGTAAACATGGTCATAAATACCACATCCAGAGGTAGTCTCAAAAAGATCGATCTTTTTCGGATCGATCTTTCTTCAGGTGTAAACGCCAAGATCGATCGCGATCGATCTTTTTGCAATGAAACTAAAAAAGATTATATATTTTAGCATTGATACACATATGATTATGAGAGTTTGTACAAATACGGACTGTTCAAGATCAGAAGTATAAGACTACGCGGAAAATCTTTTGATAATCGAGCTTTTCATTCACCAACAGTGCTTAAGCAGAACGAGAACCAGTGAAATAGAAATCTGGACAATTGTCAGTGCAAAAAAAGGACCGTCTGCTTGACTTTTTCAGATATATCAACGTATTTTTGTCTATTTCATCACAAGGAATTCATGTATTTTTATAAGATCGATTCATTTTCAGTTTATAGTGTCAATCTACCGTTTTCAAAAGGATCGATCGAGATCGATCTTGCACTTTTAAATGTAAATGAAAACCGATCCTTTCGAGATCGAATCAAATAAATATCGATTCAAATTGAAGCAAGTGTAAACACGGTCTTAGTTACTGATATTCTTATATATGAAATTGATAAAATACATCTGACTTTCATTGCCTCTCTATTAATTCTGAAGTTTTGACGGCTTAAAATGCTATTTTTAGATATTATGTATCTATCCAAATTCTTCAAAAATGAACAAGAATTATAAATATTGATATTTGCACTGAAACATTGAAAAATCAGATAAATACATCAGATACACTTTTAATCCTTTTTCTGTTGTCCTGTTATGTATAAGTATTGTCATTCACATGTTTCATTTTCAGAAATCAGCAAATAATGGTACTTATACCAGTAGTGTGTGGGGACCAACTTGCGATGGTGATGATTGTGTCTTATCAGAATGCCAGCTGCCAGAACTTAATATCGGAGATTGGATTTACTTTGAAGATATGGGAGCTTACACGTTTTGTTTTTCTTCTAATTTTAATGGAATGCCAGAATTGAAACAGTACTACATTTGTTCGAGAAAAAAATGGCGAGTTTTATTCGGTCTTTTTTTTTTTGGTGTTCCATCGTAGGATCATATATTGTTGAGGGAGTACTACCCTCCCTTTTGAAAAGTAAAAGCTTCTGGTGTCCTTGGGAATATCCGTGGAAACATTTAAATGTTTAAAAGTCAATATGTAGCTAATGGAAACTGAACTGGAAACTCCAGAGAGGACTGTCTCCCTCCAAAATTTTGACGTCTTTTATATTAAAGTTTTTTTACTTTGATTTTTAATTTGCTTAAGCTCTTCCAGAAGCAAAGTTACTAGATGTACTTATTTTGTGACTCGTACTCCATTTACATGATGCACTGTTGACAACTAAAAACACACCAATGCAATGGTGTAGGAAATAAGTGCGAAAAACTGATTCGATACTAACGGATGGGATGTAATCCTAAAGTACCCTTCGGCTATCGCTGTTAGGGGACAAATTATCCGCCAAATAGCATATTGAATATTTCTTCTTATAAATAGAGTGCGTTTCACCTGAATATAGATATAAAAATTCTCATTATACGTAAACTAGAGGCTCACATGAGCCTGAATCGCTCACCTGGTCACTGGTTTTATTCATTGTCACCTATAGACCAACCATCATACTATAAATCAGTTCAGCAGATGTTACATTTTCATTCTTGGATGAGGTACAAACTAAAAATCACAAATTTGGAAGGGATCACCACAAGACAATTGTAACCAAGTTTGGTTCCAATTGGGTCAGTAGGTTCAGAGGAGAAGACATTTGAATGCATTTCCCATAGAGTCCCTATGTTAAACTATGTTCCACACTGGCGGCCATCTTGGATGAGGTAAGAACGTAAAAATCACAAACTTTAAAGGGGACCACCCAAGGACTATTGTGACCAAGTTTGGTTCAATTTGGCTTGGTAGTTCAGAGGAGAAGATCTTTGGATGCATTTCCCATAGGGTCCCTATGTTAATCTATGTTCCCCGCTGGCGGCCATCTTAAATGAGGTATGAACATAAAAATCACAAACTTTGAAGGAAAACATCTAAAGACTATTGTAACCAAGTTTGGTTCCAATTGGCTCAGTGGGTTCAGAGGAG
>MJUU01043223.1:13329-46146 GCA_002080025.1 Modiolus philippinarum
CTATTCAATCATGAAAAATTAGCTCACCTGTCTATGCCAAGGTGGGCTTTTGCCATTACTAGACGTCCGTCGTCCGTCCGTTGTTATCTTTTCGTTCTAAAATCTTCTTTTCTGAAACGACTGGGCATATCATTGGAACCAAACTTGGTTACAATAGTCCTTAGGTGGTCCCCTTTGAAAATTGTATCCGGCATGTTCGCACTTCATTTAAGATTGCCGCTAGCCATTTACTAGACCGGGGGAAACACATTCAAAGATCTTCTCAGAAACTTCTTGTCCAGCCATTAGCAAATTGTGACAATGGTACTTGCATAGTCCTTTCCAAATATATCCGGCAGGGGCGTACCTCATCAAATATGGCTGCCAGCTGGGAACATAGTTTAATATTGGACCGCTAAACACATTGTAAGATCTTCTCAGAGACTACTAGTCCAATTACAACCCAACTTAGCCACAATGGTCCTAAGATGGTCGCTTCAAAAAAAGTTAACGGCAGATTCAGACCAAGATGGATGACAGGAGCGAGCATGGTTAAACATTGGACCCCATTAAATTGTCTCCGAAATTACTTATCCATTTGGACCCAAACTTATGTCTGGCAGGTCTGCACTCGCATTGTCAAATGCAGACCTCAGAGCGAGTTCAAGACTTTTCTTAGCATACTAGTAAGTTTTGCCAGATGTCGACAATTGCTATATCCCTTTCAGGATAAGGTTTGGTACACAAGAATTAAAGTTTCAATTAAAGAGTAAATATATTAACTAGTCAACGAACACACAGGTCACCAATAAAAATAATTAGAATACATCTTCGCAAATGAAATTCAGGAGATACATGTATTGTGCAGCACGATTGGATAAATTAGAGCAGTCTGATAATTTACTTGTCAAACATTATTTTCGGGCATTTCACACGATTTTTCGTAACCGGTACAAGAAAAATGTACTTTTATGTCTATAAAGTTTAAATATTTGTCTTTTGTTTCCATCTGATTAAACCAACAGGACACAGGCGTTCTCAAATCGAAAACAGTTCTACCATCAATCGAAAACAGTTCTACCATCTCCATTCTGCTAAATCGCTGGCGCTTCCGGGGGGCGGGGGTTTCGCCCCCTCCCCCTCCGGTCCCCCTACCAGGGCTTTGCCCTGGACCCCAGACCCCCTGTCGCATTTTGTGCCTTACTTTATTTTAGACCTAGCTACGCATAATAATTAATGTATTTTAAATGCATGCACATACCTGAATTTCACAGCTTCACTACTTGCAACATGAGACTTATTAAAACCGGGTATCATTTTGTTCTAATATACCCAGCATTTAGGTTTAGTTTAGTTTAATAATATTTTATTGAAAAATACAAAAGGATTGGGCAAACAGTTATCACAACTGAGATAAAGCCCTCTCCCTAAAGAAATATATATATATTTATAAATACATGTGCAAACAAACAAGACAATGCAACAAAAGTATAACAATGTATTAAAATAATCTCTGACCTGACCTGTTCAAAATCTTTTGGTTTGTCTAATGTAAATACGTATATTTTCAAAAATTAAAGAATTTTGTTCATCTGAAAAACATCATTACCAAATAATAAAAGTTCAATGTTAATATTAATATTGCTTAATTTAGCAAAGAGTTGTGTTCTTTCATTTTGATAGTTTGGACATTCCTAGAAATAATGTACATCTTCTTACGGAGCATTACAGCTACACGCAGGATTATTAATAACATGAATTCGAGCTTAATCAGCGTTTAATGTACTACATTGATGTCTAAGCCGAGTATGCAAAACACTTAATTTCCTAGATCCATACCCGTAATAGGCTGGTGCCTTTATACTATTAAATTTAATATGTTGTTTGAACGACGATAAAGTTGGAGAATTTCTAACTGACGAATCCAGTCTATTTCAGAGGGATACACTAGAAGGCACAAAAGAACGTTCCATTGTTCTCAAGCGGGACCTGGGGACTGAATAATTTCCACTATTCCTTAGGTCATAACTACTGGCATCTGATGTTAAAGGCGCTAAACAATTATACAGATAAGGTGGGCATGATTTATTGTGCATTTTATAAAATACTGTAAGTCAGCATTTAGGTCACTGAGATGTGAATTTTTACCAAGGTATTATACAATGTACTTCTTTGCCTACTTATATGAAATTTGTCAACTTGTTAAAATCAACCGTCAAGATCTCAAATTATTAGATTATTTAAAATTTTTAAATAGTGAATGGAAACTAAGATCTAATTGTCTGTTATTATGTCACATTATGTAACAATATGTTTATTGCCATGACATGTATTATGCTTTTGCAAATAAAAACTTATTCAATATTCAATTCACAGACCAAGTGGTCACATTAAGTGATAATTGGGTAAACAGGCATACAAAATGTTGATTATACTAATCAAGTAGTTATAAAGATTAAATACTGTAAACGTGGAAAATTTCGCTATATTCGCGATCAAGAAAAACCCGCGAAAAAATTACCCCCCTCGCAAATAGTTTGGTTTTGAAGAGCAATGACAGAGTCGAATGTAAAAGAAACTGAGAGCGAAAATTACCCCGTCGCGAAATGTTTGTCCCACAAAATTGCGAAAATACACCCCGCGAAAGTTTCCATGTTTGCTGTACATTGGAAAGTCATAATCACCTTTTTATATTCTTAATTTGTAAGAACTTTATAATTTCCTCCATCTTGATTTAATACTCGCAAACTCGTACTTTATCACGAAGTAGAAGACTAAAATGTTTGCCCCTCTCCTCAATTACCAGTTGAGCGTAAATGTGTCCTGTAATTTCAAAATTGTATAGAAATATGATTGAAATTAAGGATTGATATTAACAGTTTTTAACTGGTGATAACAAGTGTATTGATATGTAATTAATAAAATACCTTCATACACAAGTTGTGATACATTTGGACAACTACTTTGGCCCCATCTGATGTAAGTAGATCCAACATTTTGTCTTGTATCTGAAAGTAGTTAAGGATACTTTTTATGAGGTTTTCCGTTAGGAAAACTTCATATAGCTGTCGAAATTGAAATTATCCCGGGTACGAATATGTCTTCACATGATTTTTTGGCGTCAAAATTGTTCATTTACTTGACGATATCTTTCCTGAAGTGACATTATACATGTATTTATGAGGACAATGTATTTATGTGAGCATCCTATAAAACGGGAATGAAAAGAACACCGGAATATATTTCTGCGGAAGGATCAATAATGTAAACGGGACGTAATAATGTAAACGGGACGTATATAAAACAAAACTTGGTTATGTAACATATCACGACAACTTTCGTTTCGTAAATCGAAATACATAACTTATGTAATCCCAAAATGTGTCCTGTGAAACAGTGTCCCGGTGATTTAGGGGACGCCCATTTGAATTTCAAGGAAGGGCTTGAGCATTTTTGTAAATAAATAATTTAACCTTGGCGTCAGTACAAATAAATATTCTAACCCTACTTGTTATGAAACTAATACCACCAACTCCACTCTATTCAAAGATGGTAGAGTGGAAAGATTTTCACGACATAACAATTATGTAAAAAAAAGTACTTTAGTTTCAAAATGCTTGAAAATCGTATGACTACTGATGTTTCTTGGGGTATTTGTTTATCTAATCTTTGTATATTTATATGTATATCTAAACATACGTCCTTGTTATCCGTGATACATTCGATTTGAAACATATTGAAAATGTTTCACGCGTATGTGTAAGCATAGGTGTATTGGCTAATACATCTATGGTGTAAGCCAAAATAGTATCCTGTGAAATATTATCTAAATGGAACAAATGTTATTGATATGTCTCTGTTTTAATCATTGTAATATATATGCCCCCTGTGGGCCCTTGATTTGGCAAATAAAATTCTGTATTCTGTCTATGAGATTTAGTCCGTCTGGAGCTTATTTCACCAAATGAGCAGTAAATACTTTCCAGCTGCAGATTATTTCACGGGGTGAGCTACGAAATTTGTTCCTTTGGAACTTATTTCATGGCGGATAATATAAACCGTTACATATGAACTGACGTTGTTTCACTTGTCATTTTGTCAGCATAGTTGAGAAATCACCAGTTAACCAGACCAGGCGGTTATCAAGAACGTCATTTGAATATATTGTACGGACTTTGGTGGAAAATTTGTATAGACCCCCAGCTAGGCGTGATGACAAGTCAAAATAATTAAGTTAAAACGTAATGTATATGCACTGTTTTTCATCAAAATTGTACCCATCTCTCTCTCTCTGTATTTTCTTTGAGTATTTCTTATTTTCTTTTAGATACCTATCATTTAGCTGTCAAAGAGTATACCATTCTTTTTTAACTAAACAGGGAAAACCGAATAACAGTACTCTGTACTTTGATTAACGAAGGAAGTGTTCTTATTTTTATGCATTCAACTAAAGCACAAAGTAAACTTTGTTTTATGTTTTCTTTTCACAATAATGCATTTTCATATATTTGGAAAGTAAACGTATAAAACGCGAAATGGCAAGTTTGTCCATTATAATCATTTTGATTCATTATAATCTTTCAATGGCTTGCCACAAACATTCTTACCGTTAGAAGTGCTTTCCAGGTTTGATATGTTTGCTCTTTCTGTACTTAGTTCTAACTGGAGCTGAGAAACAGCCAATTTTTCTTGAGCAAGCTCCACCTTAAGTAATGACATGGTTTGTGTAAGATCTTGAACACTTTTCTCCAAATCAGTCAGTCTTTTCGCTGAAACATCTGGGTCATTAATCAGGAGTCGCCTCGACCTGTCATCTTGGACCTGACATGATGCCAAGTTAACAATCAATAACACCAATATGAGCGCCATTTTATCCTAGCTTTACAGACATAGATAACGAAGTTGACTGTAAATTTCTATTGCAAGGTTCAGTCTAAGATAACATGTCATTACATATATTGAGTACAAATACTCATGCAACGAATTATCTTACATTTGAATATTATAATGGGAAAAATGTTAGTTTAGGTGTTGATGGATATTAAGACTGTGTTGTGTGAGACCTAAATCGTATTATGAGAGAGTTTCCTTCCTTGGCTGTTTGTAAATTTTTTTCTCCTACTTCGAATTGTGTCCCAAGATAAAACTTTGAAACGCAGTACCCGTATATATATTCGAAATATCTGGGCTCTGCGTGACCCCGATCTAAGTTTGTTACATGTTGTATATGTCATCTAACGTGGTAAACTTTTTGTGCAGATAAACTTTGAAACCGTAAGATATAACTGATGAAGTGTAATGGAACTAGAAATGTGTCTGTAAGCCACGGATGTCCCGCGAATAAATTTATCGCAAAAAAATAACCGAAGTCACTCAAACAAAAAATATAGGACAAAGTCACTTAACTGTCAATGATTTGGGAAGTACCGATCATTATGATTAATTTGCTGAAACAACATTGCTTTATAATGTGAAGTTGTTTAGAAATCGACCAGAACTCATAATTTGACCGAAGTCATTCATGCTTAAAATATAGGTCATGGACACCTTATTGTTAATGAAATGGGTAGTTCTTCTAATGGTGAATGTTTCGGTGAAATATCATGATGCCACAATACATAGTCGTTGAAAAAAAAGTCACCTGATTGTCAATGATTTTGGTAGTACTCATCAAGACAAATAATTTGATGAAACATCTTTAGTTGACGTTGAGAAATTGACTTTAATGCAAATCTTAACCAAAGTCCCTGAAGCGTAAGATGTAGGTCAAAGAGTCAAACTGCTATGTGAACTATGTAGTACTATCAAAGATCTACCTACTGACCAACTATCGATGTTCTATACCTTACAGTTTCCGAAAAATGTACCTCTAACGCAAAACTTTACCGGACGTACGGACGGAAGGGCAGACAAGGGTAACATTATATGGCCCTTCCACATTCGTGGGCGGGGCATGAAAACAAACTTTGTTGGGATACATTCTATATACAAATAAATACATCATTTATGAAAATACAGGTAGAGCTACTGCTTGACATTATATATATAATCGTTCATAACTATCTGTACATTTAACCTTAATTAAGTTCTTGTCAATATTAATTACGAAGTTAATCTATTGTTTATCTGTTTTGTTTAGATGATAAATGGTATATATGATGTTTAATCTCCCAACTCATTCGGTACTCAAGGACCTGTGATCGTTACAGTGACTACCTTGATAGATCTCAGTTGCTCATAAATAGGCTACTTAAGCAAGGTTATGTAACCCATAAATTGCAGTCATTACTTTAGACGTTTTTACGGTCGACACCACGATCTAGTGGACCGCTATTGGATATCTGTTTCCCAGATGATAACAGATCTTTCTCTTTGCCACAAAGTTTGTGTTTCCTCTACCGGATTTGACTTTACTAACGGAGTTGATTAAACACGGTGGGTGTCTTATAAGAAGCAGGAGGTGCTTACTCTACCGGTGCACCTGATCTCACCGTGTTTTACTGAGTCTCACTTACTTTAATTACATGTGCCATGCTCATCTTATTTCTTTGTTTCTTTGTTGTTTTTTTTTCAATGTTGCCATTGTGTTTGGATTGTTCGTTTTAGATTGACGGTTCGGTTCTTACTTACTTTAATTACATGTTCAGCAATAATTTGTTATTGTTAATTTCAATTTAACTAAAACATAAATCAAGTAATTTTTAAATAAATTGGAACATTACTTGGTACTTGCACATATATACTTTACAGTCTATAAAACAAACCAGTTGAAAGAGAAAATAACTTCAATTATTGCATAATTACAATACCTGTAACTATTTCTCCATAAAATGAGACAATGAGAGGAATTACAATACAATTAATGACAAAAAAAGATGAAATTAAAATATGAGTGAGAGAAAAATGAAAAAATACATTCTTTGTGAGGTCAATGCCGAAATTCACAAGAAATTTAAGAAAATGTCCATAAAAAAAAAACCGAAATGGTAACAGGGAAAGATGATGAGAAATCAGATATATTGAAAACATGAAAAAGTAAAAAAATAACAAGTTTGCTTCAAGATAAACAACAAGTGGTTTTATTCGCATGTTTATGATACTATAGGGAAACGGGATAGAGAAAGAGGAGGTTTGGGTACCCATAAACCGGTTTAACCCTACCCCTGGCTTTTGCTAGTGCCGGTACCAAGTCCGTCTATCCCGAGATCCTATCGTTATTTATGTTTGTCTCTTGTTTTCATTATTGTTTTTCTGGTGCAGTTTGCTTGTAAATTGTGGCATGTTATTGTAGTTCCTGGCCATTGTAGGTGTTTGCTGTTTTCCTGTTTTTTGTAATTGTACAACAGGAAGCAAAAATTTATCTGGTAGATCCATCAAAGGTTATTGACAAACTACGTATAAAGGGTATCTGTAAAACCAAATCAGAAACTAGCTTACTAAAGAAGTAATAAAAAATGCTGAGAAATAAAATCAAAATTAACAAACAGTAAACTGAAAAAAACCATAACCCCCTTTTTTCAGTTAAATGGTCGGTCCCTTAATTCAAATTAAGTGACAGACCCCGTTTTTAAAAATCGAGGAATGTCACTCCATGTAAAACTTGTCAAAGATCTAAAATATAATGAAAACCACATAAAAGTCTGAGTTTTTAGACAGAAATTATGTTTATTTTAGTCAGCCGCTTCGAGGCGAATCTAAAATCCGGACATAAAGAAAAAACTAATCTACCATTGCTATTTGCAAAAGGATAACAGTTTTTTTATATTAAAACTTGTTTTATAAATTTATATGGAGTGATATTCCTTAATTTGTCGAATTGCATTTATTAAGTGTAAATCACAGATTTCCGGATGTCGGGTTGTGGTTGAGAACATCGAGTTTCCCAGGCAAGCCCAATTTTAACATATTAATCTGAATTTTGGTATATGGACTTTAATGGAAAATTCATTAAATCCACAGAAAGAAAATTAAAGATTAATGTGATATCGTTACACTAATTGATAGAAATTTCATAGCAAAATTGTGGTTGTAATCTTGAAGTCATCATAAGACCTTCAACAATGAGCTTTGCTCAATCTTCAGAGTAAAGCCAAGACAGTCCCTAGCACCGGTTTGAGCGGAATTCATTGTCAGACAACGCTACATCCGCGTATCTTTTGGTCATGGGTGCGGGATCTTCAACAAAAATAAAAAATAACTGGCAAAGTGTTCTTGCAATCGCTGTCATCCGTTGCCCAACAAAAAGATTAACAGAGGGCAATCACTACAACCACAGAGCTCTCATCGCGTCAATTGCAAGAAAATTTGGCATTATCAAACTAATGAGATGTGGGCATTATAAACAGGTGGGTGTAACGTTGCTCGACATTACAGCAATGAATTCCGCTCGACACAAATGCTAGAGGCCGTCTTTATCTCCGAATTATGAAAAAGGCTCATTGTTGTAGGCCTCGTGATGATTTCCAGATGAAGAAAAACAATAAAACTGTTGTTCCATAACTTGGTTTTAACATGTTTTTGTAGAGACTTTGTCTCATTTACATTGACGATATACCTATTCATTGTCAATGGACGTAGTGTCGTTCGACATCTAGCAAAGAATTCCTCTCACACCGGTGCTAGTGGTCGTCTTAAACTTACTATGAGGTATGAGCAAAGCTAATCGTTGAAGGCCACCAAAAATGGGGTAATTGTAGCTGTAATAGATTACATTTTTCAAAGTTATCAGTGTAATCATTAATCAACCAAACATCAGATTACAAGTAATTTAATTTAATCAATTACTTTCAAATATAGCCTGTAATCATGATTACTTTATGATTGCATTCTTATTACAATGGAAAATATTAAAATCTCAAATCACAACTCTTTTCATACCAATTATAAATCTCATAAAATTGTATACAATTAAGTTGTAATATAAAAGAAAATGTGCAAATATTGCTTTTTTCTCCTATATAAATATCAACAAAAGTAATTCTTAATGCCGGTAAAATGTTTGTAAGATTAGCCAATTGTAGGTGATATTTTTTTCATGAATTTGATCTTGTTACATATATTATGAGAATGCCGATTTAAATTTTAATCATTGTCAGTATTAATTGTTGTTGATTTTGGAATCAGAATTTCATTCGTTTGTTTAATAAGTGTTTATGTCACCTTTGATGTGACAAGTAGAAAACAATTAAGGTTTGTTTTGTCCCTTAGGGCATTATTATACATATACATGTATAACAATTTGATTTTGTAAGTTTGAATTATTAAAAATAATATACATTTACAGAAACTGTACCACGAAGGGTATGGAGTGATTGTGCATGTGACAAACTTATATCAAGCACACTGAGAAAAAAATCTATATCAAGAAGAACAATTCTTTTAAGTTAGAAAAGAACATATTAAATAAATATTGCAATTTCTCAACCATATTATTTAAGAATTCAATGTAATCATGATTACTCTTCAATGTAATCATTAATTTATTTTTTTTAGATTTTATCTGCACTGGAGAGACATAAGTTGTCAAAATGCGCATATGCAGAATCGAAATTTACAGTAACTTCGGTATTAGTTATTTGTTACCACTAGGTCAATGCCTCTGCTGGTGGACTGTTAGTACCCGAGGGTATTCACCAGCCCAGTAGTCAGTACTTCGGTGCTGACCCGAAAGCCGATTCTATTTGGAACCTTACAATATCTAATTTTTGTAAATTTTGTTGAAACTAAGGAGTATCTCCCTCATGCAAAGCTCTGTCCTTAGCTGATTTTTGCTTTCTGTTTAGATCATATTTGGTAATTTGTACTCTATCAGTTTTTAAACATCTTTGACTTTATGGTCTTCCAAACCTTTAGATTTTATCTGCACTGAAGAGACATAAGTTGTCGAAATGCGCTTATGCAGAATCAAAATTCACAGTAACTTCAGTATTAGTTATTTAATACATTTACAAATTTGTAAATCTGGAGGGCGACTTCAAACTCAGCTCTACGACAAAGGCGATGACTTCACCTTTCCAATAGTAAACTTCCCTTTTCTTTGTAGCAACATCCCAACATCGCCGGCATATGGAGTTTACATCTCCCAGCTCATTCGCTATTCAAGAGCCTGTGTTCGATACCATGACTTACTTGATAGAGCCCGGTTGCTCACAAATAGGCTACTTCAACAAGGGTATGTTACCCAAAACTTGAAGTCATCCTTCCAGAAGTTTTACGGTCGACATCACCATCTTGTGGACCGCTATGGGATATCTGTTTCCCAGATGACAACAGATCTTTCCCTTTAAGGCTTAATTGTTGTTTCCTCTACCGGATTTGACTTTACTACCGGATTTCACATGTTCAACACGGCGGGTGTCTTATAAGAAGCAGGAGATGCTAACTCTACCGGTGCACCTGATCTCACCCATGATTTTTATTGGGTCCGTGTTGTTCATCTGTGTGTGTGTGTGTGTGTGTGTGTGTGTGTGTGTGTCTTCATTTTCTTTTCTTTGCCGTACCCATGTTTTGTCTCTGTTTTTTCCCCTTTGTTTGTTTCTGGTGTTGCCATTGTCCTTGGATTGTTCGCTTTTGGGTTGACGGTTCGGTTCTCACTTACCTTAATCAAACTGTGTTAAAAATGCTGTAATCATTAATTTAATTTAATCATACATTTGGGAAAGTCGTTGTAATTTAAAGTTATTTGATGAAAGTAATCGGGCTCATCTCTGAAGGCATCGTGGTGATTTCAAGATAAAGACCAATAATAAAAGCATTGTTCATTTACATAGGTTGACCATGTATTTGTACAGACTTTGTCTCTTGTGCATTTACTTCATATCTTTTCGTTGTTTGTGTAGATTCATTATTACTTACTATATATGTACTTTTGTAGACTTCATATTTTGCTATGTTATACTGTTATTGATTCATAATTATTGACTTGAAGAAGATCGTTTTTGATAACTACATTTTTTGTACTTTGTAAGGGGGAAACCCTGAAATTTTAAATTTATGGAGGGATTTCCATTAACTATAATGAGTATGTTTAGCACTAAACACATAGTTCCAATTCAAAGTGCAATACTTTTAATTATGCTTACATTCAACTAAAATGGTACACTGCCATGACGCCTCTTGTATCGAGGATAGCCATCTGAAGTAATATTTTGACGGGAGTTTTCGTCTATTATTAAATCTCGACTTTGTTTCAGAAGAAACTTATATACATATAATTGCTTTCTTGGACATTGAAGAACATGTTCACCGTTGTGACACTCTTTGAAAGGAATGTATACCAACTGTTTTGCCGGGACTTCATCTGTTTTGCTTTTATATTCAGTTCACCAAGAGTAATTCAACGATGTTTGACTTTACTGTCAAAACATTGTCCAAGCAATAGCACATAAAGCTAAAATAATTATGACAAAATTAAAATATATGGACAACTGAAGTTCTGAAAGCCAGATGAATGGTTTGTTTGCATAATCTAAAATGCCAAAGTCCCCCGATATAAATTATAGATATCGTTTCATTTTTGATTATACAGAATTTCGTGTAATCGTTTCTCCTTATTTGAGTCTTAAGGGTAAACCTCTTCAATCCTCTTCTCATAAACCATACAGTACTTTTTAACCAAACTTGAAGAAATTTCATGTTTTTGAGTTTCTACTCAGTCGTGGGCCAAATTAATGGTGCAACCAATCGGAAATGGTATTGACATAGCGGAGAAAATAAACAAAAACAAAGCGTTCAAAGGTTACTGAAAAATCAATAAACAATGTGTTGATAAATCTTAACTCTTTGTTATATGTAAGCCCATGACCTAGCCGACAGATTAGCGACAAGTTCTCCATGACCCATTTTTCAATTTTTGTTTTGCCTTAATCATTTCTTGTTCAAGATAATGATCAAGATATTTTGTCTCCTTTCTTGTTCAAGAATGGTCTCGTAGTTTGTTGTCAACCTATATTTGGGTTTGTTCCTCATTTTTTTTTACAATATAATGATTCATAATAGAGAGACGGGAGATTTTGGAAGAAAAAACAGTTTAACTCTATAGCCGACTTCTACCAAGTCCGACTGTCTCATGTTGTCACAAAAACTCCCAGAAACGTGGGACACAATTCATGTCACTTAATCTTAAGTTTTTAATAGGGTGAAATCCACAGCTTTATGGTCCGCAACTATCAAAAAATCAACACAAGGACCATAAGAGCTACAGTTCTACAGCTAGCACTTCCCCTGATGTTATATTCTTAATGTCTCGCACACACACCCGTGTCAGATTCGTATTATCTATTTTGCACGTGTTTATAAAACATATGATGAATTTCCAGATTAGGAATTCTGGTTCTCTAATAAGATCCTTACTCTACCGGTGCATTTGATCTTGCCAACGGTTTTAACTGGATACGTGTTGTTCATGAAATATGTATCTTTGTATTTATTTTTCTTTTCAATGCATTTGTCTTTGTATTCGTATTAACGATCTTTGTCTTCATCTTTGGACTGTTTTCTTCTTGATTGATGGTCCGGTTATCACTTACTTGAAAAAAAAATATGATATGACAAAAATACAAAATATATAAACAAAACCATAATAGTGCTTTATATTCATACTGTATTTATTACTTAAGCAACTTTTAACGAGAATAGACGACACAAGTCAAAGGTTTTCCGTTGACATACGGAGGACATTTGAGTGATCCACACATTCCTCCGACTAAATACACGACTGTTTGACCATTATCTGCATCAACTTCTGGTACTCCTACAGGCTTGTGATCAGTACATATGTGCTCTGTTCGTTGCCAATTTTCACCAAACCCGTTAGTCATCAAGTAGCCCCAGTATTCTTGCGTCTATCCACTAGGACATGACTTCTGACCAGGTATCATCAGAAGCGATGTTCTTCTTGGTGTGCAACATACAGCTCATGACAGGTCTTTGTTATTGATGTTTGTATGTTTGAATCCATTGATGCCAGTTTCGACACCATACAAATTCTTAGCAACATTTACGGACTGCATATTAGTATATTCCTGCTTTTTAGCTCACCTGACCCAAAGGGTCAGGATGAGCTAGTGCCATCACTTGGCGTCCGTCGTGCGTCGTCCGTCCGTCGTCTGTCCATTAACTTTTCACATTTTCATCTTCTTCTCTGAAACCAATGAAGCAAATTCAACCAACCTTTACAGGAATGATGTACTAAAGTTCCTTTACAAAGTTGCTCATTTCGTTCCGATCCGATAAAAAACATGGCCGCCAGCGCAGAACTTAGGTTTAACATTGGACCCTATGGGAAATTTCACATTTTCTTCTTCTCCTCTGAAACCACTGAAGCAAATTCAACCAAACTTTACAGGAATGATTTACTAAAGGCCCTTAACAGAGATTGGTCATTTCGTTCCTATCCGATAAAAAACATGGCCGCCAGCGCGGAACTTAGGTTTAACATTGGACCCTATGGGTAAATTCACATTTTCTTCTTCTCCTCAGAAACCACTGAAGCAAATTCAACCAAATTTTACAGGAATGATGTAATAAAGGTCCTTAAGAAAGATTGCTCATTTACGTCTAATCCGATAAAAAACATGGCCGCCAGCACGGAACATAGTTTAACATTGGCCCTATGGGAAATTCACATTTCCATCTTCTCCTCTGAAACTACTGAAGCAAATTCAATCAAACTTTACAGGAATGATGTATGGAAGGTCCTTTACAAAGACTGCTCACTTCGTTCCGATTCGATGAAAAACATGGCCGCCAGCGCGGAACTTAGGTTTAACATTGGACCCTATGGGAAAATTCACATTTTCTTCTTCTCCTCTGAAACCACTGAAGTAAATTCAACCAAACTTTACAGGAATGATTTACTAAAGGGCCTTAACAGAGATTGCTCATTTCGTTCCGATCCGATAAAAAACATTGACGCCAGCGCGGAACTTAGGTTTAACATTGGACCCTATGGGTAAATTCACATTTTCTTCTTCTCCTCAGAAACCGCTGAAGCAAATTCAACCAAATTTTATAGGAATGATGTAATTAAGGTCCTTAAGAAAGATTGCTCATTTACTTCTGATCCGATAAAAAACAAGGCCGCCAGCAGGGAAGATAGTTTAACATTGGCCCTATATGAGAAATTCACATTTTCATCTTCTCCTCTGAAACCACTGAAGCAAATTCAACCAAACTTTACAGAAATGATGAATGGAAGGTCCTTTACAAAGATTGCTCATTTCGTTCTGATCCGATAAAAAACATGACCGCCAGCGGGGAACTTATGTTTTACATTGGACCCTATGGGAAAATTCGCATTTTCTTTTTCTCCTCTGAAACCACTGAAGCAAATGCAACCAAACTTTGCAGGAATGATGTACTAAAGGTTCTTACCAAAGATTGCTTATTTCGTTCAGATCCGATTATAAACATGGCCGCCAGTACGGAACATAGTTTAACATTGGCACTATGGGAAATTCACATTTTCATCTTCTCCTCTGAAACTACTGAAGCAAATTCAACCAAACTTTGCAGGAATGATGTATGGAAAGTCCTTTACAAAGACTGCTCACTTTGTTCCGATTCGATAAAAAACATGGCCGCCAGCGCGGAACTTAGGTTTAACATTGGACCCTATGGGAAAATTCACATTTTCTTCTCCTCTGAAACCACTGAAGCAAATGCAACCAAACTTTACAGGAATGATGAACTCAAGGTCCGTAACAAAGATTGCTCATTTTGTTCCAATCCCAAAAAACATGGCCGCCAGCACGGAAGATAGTTTAACATTGGCCCTATGAGAAATTCACATTTTTATCTACTCCTCTGAAACCACAGAAGCAAATTCAAACAAACTTTACACAAATGATGTATGGTCCTTTACATAGACTGCTCATTTCGTTCCGATTCGATAAAAAACATGGCCGCCAGCGCGGAACTTAGGTTTAACATTGGACCCTATGGGAAATTTAACATTTTCTTCTTCTCCTCTGAAACCACTAAAGCAAATGTAACCAAACTTTACAGGAATGATTTACTTAAGGGCCTTAACAGAGATTGTTCATTTCGTTCCGATCAGATAAAAAACATTGACGCCAGCGCGGAACTTAGGTTTAACATTGGACCCTATGGGTGAATTTACATTTTCTTCTTCTCCTCAGAAACCGCTGAAGCAAATTCAACCAAATTTTATAGGAATGATGTAATAAAGGTCCTTAAGAAAGATTGCTCATTTACTTCTGATCCGATAAAAAACAAGGCCGCCAGCAGGGAAGATAGTTTAACATTGACCCTATATGAGAAATTTACATTTTCATCTTCTCCTCTGAAACCACTGAAGCAAATGCAACCAAACTTTACAGGAATGATGTACTAAAGGTTCTTACCAAAGATTGCTCATTTCGTTCCAATCCGATAAAAAACATGGCCGCCAGCACGGAACATAGTTTAACATTGGCCCTATGGGAAATTCACATTTTCATCTTGTCCTCTGAAACCACTGAGGCAAATGCAACCAAACTTTACAGGAATGATGAACTCAAGGTCCGTAACAAAGATTGCTCATTTTGTTCTGATCCCATAAAAACATGGCCGCCAGCACGGAAGATAGTTTAACATTGGCCCTATGAGAAATTCACATTTTCATCTTTTCCTCTGAAACCACAGAAGCAAATTCAACCAAACTTTACAGGAATGCTGTATGGAAGGTCCTTTAAAACGATTGCTCATTTGGTTCCGATCCGATAAAAAAAAACATGGCCGCCAGCGCGGAACTTAGGTTTAACAATGGACCCTATGGGAAATTTCACATTTTCTTCTTCTCCTTTGAAACCACTAAAGTAAATGTACCCGAAGTTTACAGGAATGATGTACTAAAGGTCCTTAACAAAGATTGCTAATTTCGTTCCGATCCCATAAAAAACATGGAAGACAGCACGGAACATAGGTTAACATTGGCCCTATGGGAAATTCACATTTTCATCTTCTCCTCTGAAACCACTGAAGCAAATTCAACCAAACTTTACAGGAATGATGTATGGAAGGTCCTTAAAGACGATTGCTCATTTCGTTCCAATCCAATAAAAATATGGCCGCCAGTGCGGAACTTAGGTTAAACATTGGACCCTATGGGAAAATTCACATTTTCTTCTTCTCCTCTGAAACCGCTGAAGCAAATTCAACCAAACTTTACAGGAATGATGTACTAAAGGTCCTTAACAAAGATTGCTCATTTCGTTCTGATCCGATAAAAAAAACATGACCGCCAGCACGGAAGATAGTTTAACATTGGCCCTATGGGAAATTCACATTTTTATCTTCTCCTCTGAAACCACTGAAGCAAATTCAATCAAACTTTACAGGAATGATGTATGGAAGGTCATTTACAAAGATTGCTCATTTCGTTCCAATCCGATAAAAAACATGGCCGACACCGCAGAACTTAGGTTTAACATTGGACCCTATGGGAAAATTCACATTTTCTTCTTCTGCACTGAAACCGCTGAAGCAAATTCAACCAAACTTTGGAGGAATGATGAAATGAAAGTCCTTAACAAAGATTGCTCATTTCGTTCCCATCCAATAAAAAACCTGCCCGCCAGCACAGAACATAGTTTATTTTGGCCCTATGGGAAATTCACATAAAAACATGGCCACCAAGCAGAATATTGAAAACCCTGCTTCAGCATTTCGTCAGGTGAGCGATACAGGCTCAGTGTCTGACCCTCTAGTTTGTCATGCAGAGATAATTTGCCTCACCGCCACTGACGTTCCATTTCTTGCCAGCAGCATAGCCTTTGAAACAAAATAGCAAGTAACAATTTAGTATTCGTACACATAATGTCATCACATTAAGATATAAAACAAAAATGGTAAAAGGTATTGAATTATTGTAGCGTCAAAAGAAACGTAGGAAAACAGGAAAACGACGAACGACAAGTCTTGCAACCATGGAATAAGAAGCTAACAAATGCTAAAAGGTCGTTAATTCCATAGACGGTTAAGACGTGACTTTACAAAATTCTATGTAATCACTTATGAGATCAGCGGTTGCCTATGTTCAAACGTCATTTTATTGTGTTTTATTTCGAGACATTAGATAACCCCATTATCCGGTGTCTAATCCAAAGAAAATAAGAATTAAAAAAGTTTTCGACGGTAATAAAAAGGTATGGCCAAGTTCGCGTACACTATTTAAAAAATTCAAATGCATTTTTCTTATTTTCAAATGAAAGATTCAGTCACTGAACCTGCCACTTGAATGAAAGTTTGACATATTTTAACAATTTTTGTAGGTTTTCGTGTAGGTTCCATTAGGAAGTGACTTATTTCTTCCAGTAATGCTTATCTCGAGCTTATTCAAGTATCATTTTCAAAACATGCCTGCTCAAACCATGAAGAATGTTCGAATATTCCATTTCTACTGTAAGTTTTTTTTCTAACAATTTAAAGAATGCACACCTATTGATGCATCGCCTGACCATAAATACAGCTGCCAAAACGATTAACGTTTTGATGTCCCATTAGGAAAGCGAAACAGAGGCTCACATAAGCCTATATTGCCAACCTGGCTACTTATCTGATTAGATTTTCCCAAAACTTAGATGATAAATCTGATGTTGAGCCATTTCAGTTTTAAGATTGGTACTAAATAAATTCATCTCGAAGATAACCATCTAGTTACACACCTTAATTATATCATTTGGAGGTATGAACAGATTTTCCATGAAGAGTGCTGTTGAAACTATTAGCCATTAACAACTTTTTCCCTAGGGTACAAATGTTGCACTAAGATTTACATGGGCGACCATCTTGGTTTATGATCGGAATTAGATCATATATTTGTTTGATGACCATCTTTTTGCCAATCCTAAACTTAATATCAACTTCATATATGAAACTTTTTACAAGAATTAGCAATTTTCAACGTATTCCCTCAGGATCCAATCTAAAACTAAAATCTGAAGTGGCGGACATCTTGTCCATGATCGGTACTTAAATTGATAGATTTGTTTGATGACCATCATGTTTCAATGCCTAGTCAATATCGATCTGATGTATGAAACAGTTTTGAGGAACTAGCAATTTACAAACATTTTCCAATTAAGTCTAATGCGAAACTTAGATAAGTATCAGCCACCAGGTATTAATGATTGGTAGTAAAATCATATAGGGTCCTATGTTAAAGTATGTTCTGCATTCGCAGCAATCACGGATGAGGTAGGAAAAAAAACACAAAATTGGAAGGGATTATCAAAGGACTATTTTGATCAAATTTGGTTAGAATTGTTCTAGCAGTTTGAGAGGAGATATTTGAATGCATTCCCATAGGGTGCTGTTTTAAATTTTGTTCCACGCTGGTCGCCATCTTGGAATAGGTATAAATAAAAATTGTTAAAATTTGAAGAGGGTCACTGATTGACTGTTATTTTCAAATTTAATGAAAATTGTCAAAGCAGTTTCAGAGGAGATTTTTAATGCATTTCTCTATGTCTAATAATACACTGTTTTCCCCGGTTGCGGCCATGTTCGATGAAATGCAAGCCTGCAAGATATATGAAGAAATTATAGTCCTCGATTAACTGAACATTTTTGCAATCAAAATTAACCTCTTTCTCAAATAGATTTTAAAATACAAGTCAAAACGGATCAAATAAAAAAGGGCGATAATTTCCCAATGAAAGGATATCGAGTAAATGCACATGAGACAAAGTTCGTATAAATACATAGTAAAACCAAATGAGGAAACAACGCATTTATGGGGTTTATCAGCCTGTAATTGGCCTTTAACAATGAGAATTGCTCATATCTCATAGTTAGTTAAATACGGGTATGAGCGGAATAACGCTACGTCAATTATGTTTTTACCCATGGGTGCGGGATCGTAAACAGATTTCAAATTAACTGCAAAGTATTCTAACAACCACTACGATGCATCTATAACCGGGGGAATGTAGACGTTCCGGTTATAAAATCAAGAAGGAAAATATTTCCGTTCTATAACTTTTATTTTGTGGTCCGGCGTAACCGAACTATAAACCTAAAATTGATATAACAAATAAAATAACAACAATATATAAAAAAAAAACAGAGACTAGCGTTTTCCATAGAAATGTCACTATAGAGAAATAAATAAACACAAACTGCGGATTAAGATTTTGTCACTTTTGTCCACAAAGTGCACTGTCTAAATGGAGTCCATTCAAGGATTAAAGATTACTCAAATCCGCGATAAGAATTTGTTGAAAGAAAATTAATTTAAACTAAGATATTGAAACTTGACTTAAACAATTAAGATTTTAAAGAAATAATTAAAATAAAATAGTGTCCAAAATATATCTCTTTAAAACGAATTCGATAAAATTTATACTTTCCGAAAATGAGAGTCCAAAGTGTCCTGTGATATATTCCTCCGCTTCACGGAAGACACGTCGTCTTGTCTTGAATAAGTAGTCCAAATAGAATGAAAACTTTTTGTAGGAATTTCGTGACCGAGGTTCATTAATTTTGTTTTGGTCCAAAACTTAATTCCCGAGATAAGTCCGATTATATTCCCTAATTATCTTCTTCTTATTTTACGAATAATTTTGCCTGTTGAAATTTCGTCGATATCCCATGTGATGTCCTCGATTTCGATCGCAATGTGAATGATTTTGGTTCCGAGATCGGATTTCGTCTATTTCATCTTGCAGGTTGTATATCTCTTTCTGAAACTCTTCTTTTTCTCGATTTAGTTTATATTGTAAATCAATGGCCTCACACCTTTGGTCATACACTCTTTCATTATAGAGGTCCATGTCTTTAATGCCGTTATTTCCGTTTTATATTTTTCTTTTTCATGCTTGTTCGGTTTACAAACGTGTACCTCTATGTACCTCTATCTGGAGTTTATAGTCCATCATTTCTTCTTGAAGGTCTTCAATTTTTTGCTTGTTTCGGGCGCGTTCTTGTTGACTTTTCTTCAGTTCGTCAATAGTTGTTTTATGCTTTTCACTAATATCCTTGAATTTCTTTTCAAAATGAACACTTTTAATCATATTTTTCACTCTTTGTGACTTTTCCATTTCTTTTCCACATTTTACGTCCTTGACTTGCTGTTTCAGAGTTTTTACTTCTTCTTTCCGGTAATCATATCCGGGACAAGTTTCCTGGAGTTCAATACTGTTCAGTGAAAAACATGGCAACTCGCGCATCACTTTTCGTTCTTTATATTGGTTCATTCTTTGTGCGTCTCTTTTCAGTTTCGATTTAGATTTTGCTTTAACGGGTCTATATTATTATGCCAAATTGTCTTGCAGTCGGCTCAATTAGTGTCCTCTGGATAATTATATGTTGTTAAAGTCGTCTACGAGTCTTTTTGTCGGGCAAGGGATGTATCACCGGACACTTTTGACTCTCATTTTCGGAAAGTATAAATTTCATGGAATTCGTTTTAAACAGATATATTTTGGACATTATTTTGTTTTAATTATTTCTTTAAAATCTAAATCGTTAAAGTCAAGTTTCGATATCTTAGTTTTAATTAATTGTCTTTCAAAAAATTCCTATCGCGGATGTGAGTAAGATCTACATGAACTGCAATTTTGAAGAAAATCTGACGTGCCACATAGGAGTTATCACCCCTTTTTGTTAGAAATTTCAAGATTTTTATACGTGTTTACTTGTACTTCAAAAACTGTTTGAGATAGAGGTTATAAACGAATTGGAAAAGTGTTCAGCATTTCAAGGACTACAATTTCTATATATGTCCAGCACGTTCGCATCTCATCATAAGCTAGCCAAATCCTTTAATTTCAGTTTCCGTTATATAGATGATGTTCTTTCATTGAACAATCCTCAATTTAAGGATAACCTTCATCTTATATACCCAAATGAACTCGAAATTAAAGAGACCACTGATACACCATCATCAGCATCATACCTGGACCTATACCTCTACATTGACAACTCTGGACGTCTGAAAACAAACTTTACGACAAGCGTGATGATTTTGACTTTCCAATAGTGAACTTCCCGTTTTGAGCAGTAATATTCCCACTTCTCCGGCATATGGCGTGTACATTTCATAACTCATTCGCTATTGCCGTGCCTGTAGTTTGTACACCGATTTTGTCAACAGAGCGAAATTACTGTCTCAAAAACTTATACATCAAGGGTATGTTCAGTCACTGTTGCAATTGTCACTACAGACGTTTTACGGTCGTCACATTAATTTGACAGACAATTACAATGTTTCTGTTTCACAAATGAGAACAGATATCCTTGGGTAGATCCAGAGTTTGTTACCGTACTGACCAACACCGACTGTGACAATACCGGACTTTTCACTGGCAGTGTGACGGGTGCCACGCGTGGAGCAGATCATGCTTACCCTTCCGGAGCACCTGATGATACCTCAGTTTTTATAGGGGTTCACACTGCCAGTGCTTTAGTTTTGTGACGTTCTTGTTCTTTTTTATTTATTTGTTTTGTCTTTGTCATACTGTCTCAATTCGTGTTGCTGTGAATTACCGTGATTTTTGGATTTATGATTTCCCCTTTCCTCTTTCTTGCTTCGGTATTCGTTTGCCGATGTATCCAAGATGGCCGCCAGCAGGGAACATAGTTTAACATAGGACCCTATGGAAATGCATTCAAATATCTTCTCCTCTAGATCTGAAACAACTGAGCCTATGGGAACCAAACTTGGTTACAATAGTCTCCAGGTTGTCCCCTTTAAAGTTTGTGAACATGGTTGTACCTATTCCAAGATGGCTGTCAGAAGGGAATATAGGTAAGCATATGCACCCTATAGGGAATGCATTCAGAGATCTTCTCAGCTGAAACTACCCAACCAATTTGAACCAAACTTGGTCACAACTCTGGATGGTCCCCTTTAAAATTTGTGATTTCTATGTTCACACATCATCCAAGATGGCCCGGTGCCAGTGGGGAACATGGTTTAACATAGGGACCCTTTGGGAAATGCATTCAAATAACTAAATACCGAAGTGACTGTGAATTTAAAGGTCTTCTCCTCTGAAACCACTTAGCTAATAGGAACCACACTTGATTACAATTGTCCTTCGGTGGTTCCAATCAAAGTTTGTGTGTTTTTTTTTTTGTTTGTACCTCATCCAAGATGACCACCAGCAGGGAACATAGTTTAACATAGAGACCCTATGGAACACTATTCAAGGATCTTCTCTGAAACCCCTGAGCCAATTGGAACCAAACTTGGTCACAATAGTTTTAGGTGGTCCCCTTGAAAGTTTGTGATTTTATGTTCGTACCTCATCCAAGATAGCTGTCAGGAGGGAACATAGCTTAATATAGGGACCCTATGGGAAAAGCATCCGAAGATTTTATACTCTGAAGCTACTGAGCCAATAGGACCCAAACTTGATCACAATAGTCCATGGATGGTCCCAATCAAAGTTTGAGGTTTTTATGTTTGTACCTCATCCAAGATGGCCATCAACAGAAAACATAGTTTAACATAGGGACCCTACAGGAAATTCATTCAAGGATCTTCTCCTCTGAAACTACCAAAGCCAAATGTAACCAAGCTTATTCACAGTAGTCCTTAAGTGGTCCCTTCAAAGTTTCTGATTTTTACGTTCGTACCTCATCCAAGATGACCGCCAGTGTGGAAAAGAAATGCATTCAAATGTCCTCTCCTCTGAACCTAACGAACCAATTTGAAATAAACTTGGTTACAATACTCTTTCAGTGGTCCCCTTCAAAGTTTGTGATTTCTATGTTTGTACCTCATCATAGATCGAAACTTTAACATTTGGTGAGCTGATTAATAGTATGAATGGGTGGTCTTTTGGTGACAATAAATGAAACCAGTCGCCAGGTGAGCGATACGGGCTCATGTGAGCCTCTAGTTCATTACCCTTGGTATTGTTTCTTTTCCTCTATCTGACCTCTAGGAGATCTCCAACAAATACCTTGTGATTGGCCAGGAATGATTTTATTGCCATCTTCATTATAACAGGATCAACACATGGGGATCACAATTTGTCATGTTTTAGTCCCTTTGTAATGACTTTTGTATGACATCAAAATCAGGCATGGGGTAATGCTAATTTGTAATTGTAATGCATTACATTTACAAAGTAATGCATGTAATGTATAATTCTTCTTATTAAGCAATACATGTAATTTTAATGTGATGGCTTTACATTTAAAAATGCCTGTAATTTGGGCACTGCATGGCATACTTTCTACTTTGAAACTCTGGGTTAAGCTTTTCACCTTTGCATGTTTAAGTGAAATATTTAGTGAAGTATTCAAAATAATAACATTGTCTGACTCTTTCAAAAGTGCACGATAATTTTCAACTAATAAGCAGGAATTTTTCAGCAAATATTTCAGAATATAATTGGGCTTTGCCACTTTACCCTATTTGAGGATTATAGTGTTCCCTCATCATCATTTCCCTCTAAACTTCTTCAATATACATTGTAGATGTGCACCATTTTTTCCCATATTTTTGCTCCACCCCCTACAAACGAAGTTTTTAGGGGTATACAGGAATCACTCTGTCCATCTGTGTGTCTCTCCTTCTATTTGCCTTGTTAGTGTATGTCCAAAACACTTCATTGAATTTTGATGAAATGTTACACAGTTGAAGTTGACAAAATGAAGATGTGCATGAAATAATTTGGTTTTTGCTCAGTATTTCGAAGGGGAGAGAATTCAGGTATTTTTCAATGCATGTACTTACTGGAACGTCCATTTAAATTGGTTTTTGGGCATGACAGTGCGGCTAAAATCTGAAACTCATTTAATTGGATTGCAATCCTTTGCGATCTTGAAGGTTTTTGTAAATGTTTCGCTCATTATGAAAAAATCCTTATGTTGGAAAGGAGAGCATTCAAATTAACTAGATACCTTTTCTCCAAAAACTTTTCCTTATCGATTTTAGCACAATCTAATTAAAATTAGATCTACTAATTGCTCCCTACAGTCACTGCATGGTAGATCTAACAACACCCCATTTTACTGTCTGTTTCGATAATTCATTCGCAATCCTCGGGTTTTATCATAAAGCTTAATGCATTCAAAATCATATAGACTGGAGTCTGATTGGTTGATTTCAAAGGTCACAGAACTGAAAGTAAAATGGGATGTTATTAGGTCTACCATGCAGTGACTTTAGGGAAAATATGGTAGATCTAATTTTGATTAGATTGGATTTTAGCATAAAGCCATATCTCCCTTTGAAATGATTTAATAATAAAAGCAGTTTTAGGACATTCAAAGAAAACTATAGCTGTGTCATAATCACACATATCTCTCGGATTTTCATAATATCTGCATCATGAAATTTTAATGAGTCTCTAAGAATAATAGGGTAGAGCAGCATGTTGCTTCTTGGGCGTATCCTTGTCAGTTTGTTTGTTTCATTTGTAATTAAGATTAAACAGGTTTCCTTTAGCTAATTCTTGTTAGTTTTAAAAAGTCAGAATTTAGGTCTTCAGTCATCATGATATTTTCTTTTGTCTGAGTAACCAAATCACGTTACATTCTTCAGTCAAATCTAATAATCTAAGTTCGTCCAGTCATGTCGGTATGAAACACTAAGGGACCGACCATTTAACCTGAAGGGGGAGGCGTTATGATTTTTTTTTCTGGACAGAAAATTTTTTTCGCGCTTCGCGCGAAACAAATTATTTATTTTTTGCACGCGTATCAACAAAATATTTTTTTTCAAAATTAACATTATTTTTTTGGGCAGAAAGCCTCATTCAGAAAATTTTTTTTCATCATTTTGGCAGCCAAAATATTTTTTTCACATAAAATCAGATCCAAAATATTTTTTTAGAAAAAAAACCATAGCCCCCCCCCCCCCCTACAAGTTAAATGGTCGATCCCTAAGAAAAAAACGTTTACCCCTGGCCCGCATTTGTACCCAAATGGATTCATAATTGCTATTTCCAAGATCCTTTTTTTATTAAGACATTAAAATGATCCTTTGAGTTAAGTAGGAGTCCTCCACCAAACATTCCGATCCTGTCTTTTCTCTAAAATTCAGTGGATAAAGAATCAAGATATTTTTAATTTATCATTGCTAATACACTAGCATATTAATGAGTCTCTGTAACTTTTTCAAATTCGTCTGTAAAATTTTGCAATAAACTCGAATTTATTTCTTATAGTTGGGATGTTTATATAACAAACTTAAACCGACTTCTCTTTCTTATCGTTTAGATCATTATGAAAAAGGTCATGAATTTGTTTCACAATTACCTATGATTGATTAAAATGAAATGTAATAGGAAGAAGAGAAAAACGATGTTAACATTAACATAATGGTAAAATTAAATAGTTGTTCGAGGGAACAATTGCATTGAATCCTTTATTTATCTATCGAGTATTTGATAGAAAACATATTTTCGCGACATAAAAGTGAGAAAATAAAAAAAAAAAAAAGAAAAAAAAACATAATCTGTCCTTAGCTGAATTTTGGCTTTTCTGTTTAGATCCTTTTGGCTATTTGTTCTCTATCAGCTTGAACATGTTTTTTGGTTAATGGACTTCCAAATGTTTTGGTTTTATCTGCACTGATGAGACATAAGTTGTCGAAATGCGCATATGCAGAAAATGCATTAACAGTTACTTCTGTATTTTGTTATTTATTACCACTGGGCCGATGCCTCTGCTGGTTGACTGTTAGTCCCCGAGGGTATTCACCAACCCAGTAGTCAGTACTTCGATGCTGACCCGAAAACCGATTGTATTTTAACTTGCAATATCTAAATTTTGCAAAAATTTGTTTAAAACTAAGGAGAATCTCCCTCATGCATAGCTCTGTCCTTAGCTGAATTTTGGCTTTTCTGTTTAGATCCTTTTGGCTATTTGTTCTCTATCAGCTTGAACATGTTTTTTGGTTAATGGACTTCCAAATGTTTTGGTTTTATCTGCACTGATGAGACATAAGTTGTCGAAATGCGCATATGCAGAAAATAAATTAACAGTAACTTCGGTATTTTTTTATTGTAGTACACATGCGTGAAGAGATTTGGTCAAAAAGTACAATGCATTCTAGTAGTTGCGGAAAAGGTAGACATACCATTCAGACTCAAATATGCTAAATAACGGATTTTCCTTACTGGTCTCTCCCTGTTATTGCTTCTGACTTTTGTTGTCTCTTTTATATATGCTAAAATGATCAATAACACAATTGCAGTCGGGAAGATACAATTAAAAAATGTGTATTGTGCATATCTGCAACATATATTGGACAATTCCTTCAGGTTTTAGTTGAAAAGTACAATGCCTTTTATAGAAGGAAATGCAGACAATGGATACACACTATAAGCTTATACGGTCTTATACGACGAAGACCAATGAAAGAATGGACATCTAGAAAGGTAAAAGAGAAGAAAACCAGATACATGCCGCTCACCTGCAAAATAAATTCTATAATACGGGAATTTTGAGTCGTGTTCATTCCGACAACATTTTTGTGTATTATGCGAAAAAAAATCCATACATCAATACCTTGGGATGGAATCACTAATTAATGAACACTGTTGAGCCAAGGGTGATTTATATTTAATCTATTTGTAGCGCTTCAGATGAATTGTTTTTCGTCAATCAAAATTTAGTTAAATAATTGTCATGCAGGACAAATTATAAGTACACTTCAATTTAATTAATAGTTTGTTTTTATGTGGTATATATCTATATTCATAGGACTGGATTCCGATTATACTTCTCACTGGTATTTGAGGAGATCGTACACGAGAGTTCCTATCTCGAAAGTCATGTATTCTGCAAGTTTTGTTCAGTAGTATTATTGGGTTTTAGGAAGAATTATCTGAAGACTTCAATTAAGCTGATATAAAAGTAGTAAAAGAAGGCATGGTAATCGGGAAAGATGATGCAAAAAAATTGATGATGCATAACTATCCAATAAGATAACATATGCTGATATGCAGTATATGGGACATCTTTTTAAAAAAATGTTCATTTTGTCAACTGAAAAACACAAAAAAAACTTCTTTGACCCAGCAATTAAACAGTAGTCTTTAATATTTTAATATCAGTAGACACTTAGTTAAGAATATGCAATCTCAAACATAAACGAAAGTGTGTAGAATGGATATTAAAAGGTAGCAGGTTACACCGAAATGTCCACTTCGCAAAGTTTCAGTTTCCCCTTAAAAATCAGAAAAATGTATTTGTAAAGATATTTTTCTAGTACTTGTATCTAGAAGTGCAGGTAATTAAGTAATAGACGTCAAAAAGATTAATTAACAGCACCACAAGCATTCTCTCAACGCCTGTAATCGAAAATTTTGAAAAATATACAATATTGAATTGACAAATTCAAATGGAAAAAGCCTGCAATAGTAAAAATTATTTAAACATCTCAATTATTCACCTTGAACCTACAGTAATGTATTATGCAAATAAATTTTTATACAGATTTTTTTATAAAAATTCAAAATTGTACGAAAATGTCCACTTCGCAACATTTATGAAGAATGAAGGAGGCCGAAAATTTTGAAAAATATACAATATTGAATTGAAAAATTAAAATGGAAAAAGCCTGCAATAGTAAAAATTATTTAAACATCTCAATTACTCACCCCGTACCTACAGTAATGTATTATGCAAATAAATTTTTATACAGATTTTTTTTTATAAAAATTCAAAATTGTACGAAAATGTCCACTTCGCAACATTTATGAAGAATGAAGTAGGCCGTGGCAGACTTGGTGGACATAATCATACATTTGGCTATCAAATGTGATTAAGACATAATTTGTATTCTGTATTGGGTAGCTGACATATTTAAATATTACTGGCAATTTGCCATATATTCTAGAGCTACATTTCAATAATAACGTACAAAATTATTTCCATGCTGAGCTTTCCTCATTCAAAAGGTTCGGTTTTCCAATTTTTTTTGGTGATAATAACTTTCCTTTTAACTGGTAATTGGAAGCTGGAAAATTTATCATTCAGTTAAGAGATGTCGTTTCTATGGCAATAGCCCTTCACGCCAATTTGCTATTGTCTTATCAAATCTCCCATGAAAGTATCGATAATATGTTCCTTTGATGCTAAAACGGTATGCAAAGCTCGGCATGTGAAGAGTAGATTAACTAGCCAAGGATAAGAGTGGTAAGCCTAAGAATGTCTTTAAAACCAAATAAAGCAATTATGCCCAAAAGGACAGCAACACACAAAGCCAAAGAAAAGAAATCCACTGAGCAAAAGGCAAAGAAACCAACCTCCAAAGCTAAGAAATCTGCTACATAGACAGTCAAGAAGAGAAGCTAATCTCATAAAAAGATAAAAACTACAACACAAAAGAAAGTCAAGGACACCAAAGAAGAAGTGAAGTCAGGAGCTTATCTCTTACATATGCAAGCAAAAGCCCTTTTAAGGGCTACCAAATGTCTCAAAAAGATGTTTATAGTTGTATTTCAAAGTAAAAAATAACTTTTCCATAAGTGTATTTCTCTTTCTTATTTATTTATTTATTTATCTATTGCAATCAATCCTCCATATTGAAATTTCGTTCTTTGTTAAGTCCCGTTTTCGAACACTATTGAAAAGTAACCTTTTCCCGGGTCTCGACATAAATTTTAAGCGGTTCCCGCCGACATCATGATCAGTTCCTGTTTTCCCGTGCATTTTTATTTTCGACGACCCCTTCCCCGCTCACCAAAAACGTCGAACCTGCATGCTTCCCGCTCACTTCAAAGCCGACCCGCGAACCGCACTGAGACACAGAACCCCTCCCCCCGTGTGAATATGGCAAGCCTTTACATGGGTAATATCACAGACTATGGCCTTCGGGTTTCAATCTTTTTTTTAAACACGGGGCTCCAGGTTCCAAAACTACGGATCCAACACAAGAACTGCGCGCTGCAACACTAGGTGCTTCGGGCTCCTACACGAGGATATCGGGCTGCACTCACTGGGCTACGGACTGAACTCACCGGGCTCCGGGCTCCAACACAAGGACACCGGGCTCCACTTGATCGGCTCCGGGCTCCATATACTTGGAACTCCGAGTACTCAGCGTGTTGTGGATCCGGTGTGTGATATTACCCCATTTTAGGGTAATATTTGAAATTTCGCTCTTGACAAATAAGAAGTAGCGTAGTTTTAACGAGAAAATTAAGCACTGTTCAGAACAGAGATATCTGTGTAAAGTGTTATTCCCTTCATGGAAATAATTAATTGCTGAATAGGCATCAAAGTCCCGTCTACGTATAAGGTCCATTTTTTTTCTTTTTTTTTATAAGTCCGTAACCTTACGGAACATGTATATTGTGACAAAAAATGTCCATAGAGTTATAATGGGAAACGTCACGATTGACCTTGAAGGCCCCGGTCACGTGGTATTTTTGTTCTATCTGGCTTTGGGTGCCCCGTCCATTTATAGTATAAACATGGCTAATACGTCAGCCACACATGGTATTCCGGGTATAGGATGTAGGCCGTCCCAAATTAGGGGAAAAAATACACCGCAACGGCAAGTTTTCCGTTTCTGAGAGCCTCGCCCCGCTAGACTTACCACGTAAAATGGGGGGTCGTGCCCTAAAACGTTGTTGGAGCACTCTACATTGACTTGATTCATGCCACAAAAATAGCCATGCTGAGCTTTCCTCGTTTTCCAATTTTCTCGGTGATAATAACTTTCCTTTTTACTGTTAATTGGAACTGTATGGCCAAGCTGGAAAATTTATCATTCAGTTTAGAGATGTCGTTTCTATGGCAATTGTCCTTCACGCCAATTTGCTATTGTCTTATCAAATCACCCATGAAAGTATCGATATGTTCCTTTGATGCTAAATCGGCATGATTATTTCATAATGACGTCCTTGGAAATATTGACCGTTGCGAAGTGGACAAGAAAAAATACCCTGTCAACAGTGTCAGCAAAATTCAATTACACGGGGATAGAAACTGAGAAATGTAACACATTTGTTATGACTTATTTTATAGATAGAAAAGTAGATGACTTATGTATCTAAAGCAGATGAAAGAACAATCGCTTAGTTGGCCATTTATCGTTGGCGTTGCGAAGTGGACATTTTTATATGGACGCCCAATAAAACCCGGTTGGAGAAAATTTGTTACAACTTCTCCCAATGAATGAATTAATTGTTTCGATGTACATATTTTAAAGGATATCAGTTCAACAACAACAAATAAAATCAAGCAAATTATACAAAAATTAGATGTTTGAACTATTTTTCAATGTGGAACAGAAGATTTTTGCTGTTTTGTTACAGGTCAAATTGAATTTAATTCTTGCAGTTTGGGTGGAAAGTATTTTACCGTTTACAAGGAGATTTGGAATATAACATTACGAAAAGTTATCTGTTAAAAGTTCAACAAAGGCAGCTTTGGAATCTAGAAATACAAAATGCATCGTACATGTCAGTTTAAAGATAACTGAAAAGATAAAAAAAAAAAAGATAAAAATTATTTTATCCAAAAGCATTTTGCGCATCTACAGAAAATGAAGAGGGATTATTTAAAGCCGACCCCCCCCCCCCCTTTCCAAAAAGGAAAAGAAAACATATGGTGTCTATCTACTATTTAAATAATGGAAAAAATCAAGGTTGGTTCAACAGTACCATGTAGTTTAGGGAGAGATGTGAAGGCAAACTATTAGAATAAAAATCAGGAACCATTATTTTCTACCTTTTTTATGTATTTACATAATATCTGTGGACTTTGAAGAACACTCGTTTTCGGAGGCACATTAATTCAATGCTTGTTGTGCCCACGAAAACGAGTGTTATACACTAAAAACCGAGCTCCCCATTCCTTGTCTTCAAGTATGTTTACCAAATGGAAACCATGATACACATAATTTATTCCGTTTATCATGGTAAATATGTTTCTGTTATTATATGATGTAATTGTTTGCAAAAATGATGAATTTGCAGTAAATTTTGCATGGAACATGTGCAGTGTGTATTTCAGGAAGTATATATTGATATCAAGATTATATTTCATTACAACACATCATTAGTAACGAGATCCCTTCAAATGTATCTAGAAAATAATGATACAGCTGAAGGTACCATACTACACTTGGTTATAGCTTGTTTAGCTATGTTGACAACAGTTTTTTCTATCATTCTATTTGTAAGTTATGTCAATACAGGAAAAACAAAGTCTGCGGAAGAAATTCTGATTGCAAGAATAGACAACGATTTGCAGACCCTTCGTCACAGACTACGATACAGCGTTGGCGTCGGAGGTATTGTTTCTAATTTTCCAGACAAATCGCTCAACTTCGTTATTTTGTTATCTATAACCACAGAGTCTATGTCGAAGCTGGTGGACTATTAGTCCCCTAGGGTATCTATCAACCTAGTAGTCGGTACTTCTGTGCTGGCCTGAAAACCTATTACATTTTGTTTATGGAAAATTTCAACATTTATATTTTAGATTTTTATTATGAAAACTACGGAGTATCTCTCTCGGGCATAGCTTTATCCTTATCTATCTGGGCTTTCTTTTAAATCCTTTTTAAACGTCGTTTACATTTACTTCGGTATTTTGTAATTTCCACTAAAATTTCCAGCTGCACGCTATTTAGAGATCTTCCCAATTCCCAACTGCTTTTTTTCGACTTGCTTTGCCAAAGAGACCACAGGACAGTAATAGAATCTTGAATATAACGTTTGCCACATTTTTTGTGTGATGGACGGGTTTCAAAGAAAGAAAATTGTCGCTTTTGAAGTAATATATATGCAACAGAGTTTTATACATCTTCTGATAATTGGAACATAAACCGTTACTTGAACATATACCTGTTGTGAAAGGGTATTTTACTTCAAGCCCATGATTGCACTAATTCAGTTTTTTCTTCATTTGAATCAATTTCAAACATGTTGACATGATCAGCAACTATGCACATGTATATTTTCGTTGAATAGAACGATCCCCGAGATGGAGTATTCGCAACAAATATCAGAAAAAACACAAGATATATTTCACCAAATCGAATATCCCTCCAAACATAATATAAAATTCAACCTTAATAGCAATCGTCCACTTTGGTTACAAAATCTTTCTGCAACGAAATTTACTGAATTTCGTTATTTCAATATATGCAGAAACTAAATTTACAGTAACTTCGGTATTTTGCTATTCATTGAGCGTCTTTTGTGTATTTTAGTTTAAACTATACTTATTCAACAATTATTCGACAGCACATATTACTAACACAATACAATACTTTTGATTGAGAAACAATGCTTTATATCAACTCTCTCCACAGTGGTTCTTTTGATCTTTATCTTGCCAATTATTTTTGTCATAAAGGAAAGAGGTTTGATAACTTTTCATATATCATGTATCTTTAGTCGTCCACATTTGCGAAGACGGTTATCTTTCTCAAAAATTGTCTCCATTGCATCATTCGTTAAATACTCTTTCCCGCTCGTCACGTCAATCAATGGTTAATGAAATGATACATTTCACTGCATTCCTGCTAGAAATTTATCTTTTACCGGACATAAAAAAAAGATCTGCCTAGTCTCCTATTTGTAGATACTTCTTTTGAGTCAACAAAGGGTTTGAGTCAAGTTTCACTGAAAACATGTAATTCATTGAAACGGGGTCTTATCTGCAACATTAAAATTGTGTGATACACAAATTGTAATGGTCAAATTCCTCAGTGGTAAGATAATATCACATCCTAGTCCTGTAACTCAGTTGGTTTTCGACTTCAGACTATATTATGTAAATAGAGATTAATACATGAGTAGTTATATAATTGAGCGAGGCCAGGCCTCACTCAATTATATAACTACTACAAATTTTGACCCCCCTAAAAAACACTCAAAAGACCTAAAAGTGACATAAATTTTATCAAAAAAA